>JBBMFX010053446.1:0-11122 GCA_037832545.1 Rhabdalestes septentrionalis
TACTTTGGTTTTTGCTATTATATATTGTGTTTAAATCGTTATGTTCATTATAATAACATATCTAATATATTATTTTAAAAACATTAACATTGATTAATCGCACCGTGTGATGTTAACCCAGCCCGGTGTTCTGTCGAAACATGCAATCCATCGAGATGTACTACAGTGCCTTTCTGTATATGTGTAGTCCCACAGTCTTGGGATTCAGTGTAACGCCCATAAATCTGTGCTATCTTGGAACACTGGCAGCTGTATAAGCTTCAAGGGAGCATTTCCACAGGGTAGCTTTGATTGTCAGAACACCATGCTTCATAGTAGCATTTCTCAGTGTCAGAACTTAACTGTATAAACTGACTCTACACTCCTCCAAAGATATATCTGTATATCTAGGCTCTTATTGTAAAATATAAATTTCTTTGATTATGCATATTTTTGCCTATTTCTTATCATTATCAGTCCTAAACTGGCTGTATAAACTATATAAGCTTCAAGGGAGTATTTTTCAACAGGATAGCATGAATCAATAGATTCTGCTTTCGATTTGCACAGTGGTAGCATTTTTCAACAAGGTAGCATAATTCATAAGAACACCCATATATATCTTAAAATACACATTTTAGGTGCACATATTTCTATTATTGTTCTTGCTGTAGCAATTAGGTCACATTTTTTGATAGCTGTGGCCATTACTGCACATGAACAGTGCAATAAATAAAACAGTTATGAAATAAAAGTGACAATATGTGTGCAATGACACCACTTCATATTATTAGTATTCTTACCAAGTAAAAGATCACTATAAATATTCCATATCTACTACTGATCTCTATTATGTGCAATATGATACTCCTAACCACCATTTGTTTTACTATTAATTCACTTAATGGTAATTTAGTTTTTATACCCTAGCTTTGTGTATACAGTATAGTGTAGTTTGTATTGAGTATTTGAGTTTTTATTGGATTTATTTAGACTTTGTGTTTTATATTGTTCTTGTGCCTGTGTTTCCTGAAAATGAAAACTCAAATATAATTTCCTCCAGGATGAAAAACATGTTCTTATTCAGCAAATTACTGTCACATGCGAACAGACATGACCACACCACAGCACAACAAACATTGTGAATAGTGACATTTCTCACTGCAATTAACCAATTGGGTCATGGGTTTGAATCCCAGAACTGCCAGTAGCACCACTAAGGTAATCTTGAACAAGGTAACATTCTCACACTACAGGTGCCATATCATCATCTGCCCACTGCTTCACCTGGGTTAATGGGTTTAAAAGCAGAGAAGAATATATAGTGTGATCATGGGTTACAAAAATATGTAAATTACACTTCACTTTCACTTCACTCCGAAAAAAAACCTTTAAACTTATGTCTTTCTCTTTGTTTTCACTCCACCTAGCTCTCTGTGGCTGTATGTATTGGCTTTTTAGTGGCATGGAGTCCATACGCTGCTGTGTCCATGTGGGCGGCCTTCGTGAATCCAGACATGGTCCCTCCTGTGGCGTTTGCCATCGCAGCAACGTTAGCCAAGTCCTCCACCCTTTACAACCCGATGGTCTACCTGGGCTTTAAGCCCAACTTCCGCAGGTCCTTGTGCAGGGATGTTGCCAAGTGCAAGCGGACGTTATGCCCATGCATATGCCAGCCCAAGGTGACTGGGAAAAGGACTTGCCATTCTTTGAGGCACAGCAAAGAGGAGTGCCACTCCACCCGGCTCTCCAATGGACTTAATGAAAGCCATCAGACCTGCAGACATTGTCCAGATGGTGGTAAAGATAACGGAATGGACACCACTCTGCAAAGAACAGTACTGATCCTCACCGGATCCACACACAGCGAGGTGGCAGTCAGCCAGCTGTCCAACGAGATGCAGAGTGATTTCCTTTAGATTAAGAAAAAGCTGGAATGTCTGAGCAAACAACAAGCAGGTGGAATCTGTACAGATAATGAGCCATTTAAATCGATCCAAATGTACTGATGTTTTAATACTGCCAGATACTAAAAGAACAGTGAACAAATCAACAAACACATAAAGTCTGGACCCTCTTATCTGGTGAGTGTGACCACATAAAAGCTTTGGAATTTTTAGAAGACACTGGTTTGCTTGGATTGAGCATGCACATACATGAATCCTCCAAAAGCATCAGTTGCTTGTCTGAAAAAATACAGCTACATCCACAATTTTGGATGATTCTGCACTTTCCTATCTGCTGATGCACGCACCTGATGTATCAAGAGTAGATTAGTACTGCTCAATACATCTGGAAGCACTTGTCAATAGTTCTGGTTATTTTTTATTTTGTAAAAACACACGAAATTGGATGGGGTTAGATGAAAAATCACAGAATGCAAAAAGAAAGTTTTTATGGATATTATTTTACAACCAAGCCTCAAATCTAATATTTATATCCTATATTTATCAAAAACACATGAAAATGGTATAAACCAAATCTATAGATTCCTTTTTAGATTCCTTTTTCAGTATTTTAACCATTAAAGATGAAAAGCAATATTTAAATATTTAAATCAAGAAATCAAATCCAAGGTGTATCCTTTATTTATTCAGTATTTTAAATATATCAGGAACAAAACGAAACATCATTAAATACATTTTACAGAATTTCCCCTTTTTTCATTTATTTTTTATCATGGGATTATCTGCAACTTTTGGATACACAACTATTATTATTATTAGTATTGTTATTGTTACCATTATTATTGTTATTAGGTACCTTTTATAATGTTTTTCACACTGATATTTTGATTTGTTCTATTGTAAATAAAATAATAATGTATAGAGTGCAGATTTACTAATTTGCATCATACAAATATAAGATATTGTGCCTGAAAAGGTACCCTTCCATTCATATATTATAATTATCCCTATTATGACATTTTATTTCATTATAACTTCAAACTGTGTAATTTATGATTCATTAAGGAGTCATTTACAACTCAGTACTCAAGGTGCATATACAATTTCCTTTTAATTTAGATTTTATGCAATACATTTTTAGGGACATAAACCAATGATGTGTATGCACACACACAAACACAAACATGCACGCACACACACACACACACACACACACACACACACACACTCATTCAGCCCAATATTTTGTAGGCCCCCCTGTGGCTCCAAAACTGCTCTGACCTGTGAAGGCATGAACTCCACAAGACCCTGAAGGTGTACTTGGTCTGCAACAATGTTGACTTCTACCCATAGTGCATAACATTACCATATCGTCCTCAAGTAAGTGACACACACCCACCCAGGTATGCTCATGAAGTACAAGAAAATTTAATCCAACAGACCAGGTCACCTTCTTACATTGCTCCAAGAGACATTTCTGATGATCATGTATATATTGTGGGCTCTTTTGTTGGTGGACAAGGGTCAGCATGGGCACTCTGACCGGTCTGCAGCTCTGCGTCTTCACCAGCAAAGGGTGCTGCACTGTGAGTTCTGACCCCTTTCAGAAGCCAGCATGAACTTTTTCATTTTTTGCTACCGCAGCTCTTCTGTAAGGTCAAAATACCTTTGATGTGTATCGATGAAAAGACATTGTCCACTGATGTCCACTGATGTTGCAGATTCACAACTTATCATTTGTTGGTCCACTTTTGGGAATTACTGACCACTGTGCACCAGCAACCCCAAGAAGACCCCCATGCTGGAGATATAATAATCGTCTAGCCTTTACAATTTATATGTTATGGCTGATCAGTGTTTAACTATCTATGCTACTTTTATATTATTCATTAATTCCAAACTATTTATCAGTGACTCCAAACTTGCAGTGTCCAGAATAATCTATATTTTTTCTTTTCCTTTTCTGACTATGCATACCAAATGCAGAGATATGAGGTGGATGGGGTGAGATGAAAAATCACAGAATGCAAAAAGACAGTTTTTATGGATATTATTTTAAAACCAAGCCTCAAATCTAATATTTATATCCTATATCTAACATTCCTGTTCTGTGTTATGGTTTACCTCTTGTTGAGCCATCTTTATTCAGGTGACTATGAATGCTACTGAGGTGATTATGTGCCAAAAGAAAATACAGTATATTTCACTGATCTCGGATAAAAGCTGTGTAAAAATGTGTATATATTCCTGTTCACTGGGACGTTAAAGGCAAAACATTATCATACATCAGTACCTCTATAAAAGCTCACACATTTTATTCACAGCTGTGAATCTATTTTTGAAATGGGGATGAGGCAGTGAAGTCATAATTGTCTGAAAAAGTTTTATGTGTTAAAAACAAAAATAAAATGGTAAAAGCACCACAGGATGATTTCTCAATTCTGGGTATTGCTGTACTCTGTTTCTGAGTTATGAGTTCAGAACTTTGCTATTCAATATCTCAGTATGGAACAAATGTGGTAGAATTTTGATGTTTCAGCCAAACACCATCTGCTGCATTTGTAGAATTTGATTGATTACATTAATGAAAACTTTGATGCATTTCCATGTGCACAAATGACATTATCTGAAAACATGAGGCTCTTTGAGTTGTAAACTTGGAAATATATGACAATAAATCAATGAGCCAAAAAATATAACCTGCCCAAATTAACTTTTGCACTCATTGAAAACAACACTCAGCAGCCAAGGCATAGGTTTTCAGGCTGCAAGACTTATCAATGTGTTTTGCGACATCGGCATCAAAATTTTAATGACATTTTGAGATCTGGGGAACATGTCAAACCTCTCCTGAGCAGTTTTTGCAGAGTAGCAGGGCACATTATCCTGCTAAAAGAGGAGATTGTCATTAGGGAACATAGGTTACCATTGGGAGGTTAAAGTGACATCCTCATGAATGCAGGATCAAGGTTTCCCAGCAGATCATTGACCAGAGAATTACACCCCTTCTTCTCATAGTGCATTCTGGTGCTGTCCCCAGGAAGAAATCAAGAAATTAAAAATTCAAGATTCACCAACCAGGCGATCTCCATCCATGTTCTAGTTCTTATGGTCATGTGCCCATTATAGGGGTCACTGATGTTCTTGCAGAGATATTTGAATTTCAACCTCTTTTAGGTACTTTACTATGTGCCTCACAAGAAGCATTACTGTTTTTATTTCCTCATTTGTGTGGCCACATTTCTTCTTTATACCATCTCTCTGCACACCTCACTGCCTGACTTGGGTGTGTTTGAAGTTCAAATATGACAAAATAGTATATTGACTTAGGCCTCAAAATCTTGTCTGACTTTTATAAAGTCTGGATGCCTCAAAACACTACACTAATAGAGATTCTTTTTGGTGGATGTCCTGATGTTACCGGCTGGTATCATATTACAAGCCACTAAAATCATCATGCTGAATATCCGAATTGTAATATAATTTGGTTAAATAGAAACTAATTGAGCAAAACAATCTTGGCATGGAAAAAATATGACTGTACATTTGCAGGTCTATGTGAGTTATCTGGATTTTTAAAGCAAAGTTCTCATGTGAATGTGTGAATACCATGATAGCAAAAATTGCAATCCGTGCAACACCACAATTTCCAGGGTAAGTACAAGAAAATAAAGATGCAATTAAAAAAATATTTTCTTTTATATTTGGTACCTGGTTTACACGAGACTGATTTTCAGGTCATTACTGGGCTTTTTTAAAATACATTTTAGCCCTCATTGTTATTGTTGGAATTGCTAAAACTTTTGGTTAAAGTTGTGTAAAATGCCTACTGACCTCAACTGGGTTTGTTCTGTTTAAAAGTATGCAAAACAGAAAAATGCAATTGCAACTGGTATGTGTGGTGCTGTTTATGTCTTTTAGATGTCAGTTTTCCTTTATGAACATGTGCTTAATTATTTATTGTTTGATTTTATTGTGTATTTGTGTAGTATGTTGAAATGTAGAAATAATGTATGTGTATGTCCAAAAACTCAGGCAAAGAAAAACATATATAAAAAAATTAAAAACAGAATGCCTGAATACTGTTCTAGATGCTGTGGTGTTTGTTTCAAACAGCAAGGTTCCAATGTTCCAGTCACTACATGTCAAAACCTGATGAAGACCCAGCTGGGTGTCTCACACTTGTTATGTCAGCTGGGTGCCTGCACTGTAAAACCTGACAAATTGACTTAAAAAAAAATGTGGAAACCGATTGCCTGAAAAAAGATAAGTAAAGTAAGAAGTTCTTTTTTTTTTTTATAAACTAGCACACTATATGTCAGTAGTTCAGTTGTGAAAATGTGGAAAAATTAATTTAAGTACACTTACTATACTTGAGTCTGAATAGTTCTGCTAACTTGGACTAAATCAGGAAACCAATCAACTTAAGACAAATGCATATTAAACTTTAACAAGTACCAACACCTGTCAGATAACACTATTTAAGTGTATAAAATTCTTGTCAGGTAACAAAACAATGGTCAAATTTATGACACCCCTCTCACTATTTGCACAACCCATAACCCAGTCATCTGTTTTAGGGGAATATTGGGTTATCTTATATTCATCCCTATCAAAACAGTAGGTTCTGACAAACAGGGATGTGCTTTGATAAGTGCAGATGCCACATGATCAAAGTGATAATCTTGGGGGTACGCCATATGGCCTCTGCAAGTTTCTCTAAAATCACATGTTCTTGTCATGAGACATTTTCAACAGAGTGCCATCTTTCATGTTGGCAACATCTCCTTGTCTTAGTCTGTTACTGATGTCGACAGAGAATTCTTGGATTTCAAACTCTGCAGGCCAAGGATCTTGTCGAAGTCTTCCTGGACTAGGGATTTCTGTTCTGCATGTGCTCAGTGAAGTTCAGACTGAAGTATGGACCACACAACTTACAATCTTGATTGGAGGCCGTTCAGGTAACTCTGACATATCAGTCAGGTTGCATAGGGCATTGTGAAATAAAGAATGCCAATTTCAGTTTGAGTTCATCCAGCAATGATTCAACGCTGTTTGTTTTTTTTATCTAGGCTGAGTCTTCTAATGTCATCATCAGACACAAATACTCGGGCAAGCCATTTGTCTTCCATAATCCTACCAGACAAATTATAAAGTTAATGCAGCTCAAAAAAATGAGGCAATAAAACATGCACAATTTACCTGTAACAAACTGTTTGCAATAAAACTAGCCCAGATATTTACATGGAGGTAAGAGTACATAGTATGGAGTAAGGATGCTGTCAAAATCTTCATGTCCATAAAATAGAAATTCGTGTGTATTACTCTATAGTTGTGCAAAAAATAAAAATTTGTAAATCCTTAAATGAGTTCAGTCGTACATAAATGTATTTTGTGTATTTTATTCATTAAAATTCAGTTGAATTTTGTTTTTACTTCTAGAAATACAATTACGAAATGAAACTTTACGATTACGCTTTCTTCAATATGAATATGAATTCACAAGTGTTACCCTACTGTCAAAAATGCGTCACAAGGCATTAATAGTTGAGCAGGAAATACATCGAGCCAAGAGACTGTGCATGCATCAAAGTTTACCGCCTAATTTGTGTCAGAAACGTCCCGGGCAAGATCAAGTACATGATCATGGCAAACCAACAAAACCAGGTAACTTCAAAACATTTGTGCATTGTTCTGTACTTGTAAAGTAATGCAATGGTGATACAGAAACTTGTCGTGCTTTAACTAATATAGGGTGATCAGTCATCAGTCGGGGTTTCGAACTCTGACAGATGTTGTGCCAAAAAGTGATCGTCTGCCAAAACTTGATTGCCATCCGAGGGAGCGCGCACAGCTGCTTAAAGCTGTAGAGCCCAGATTAACTTGCTAGATATCATTCAGGAGGGTTATACTGTATTTGACACATTATACTGCAAACAGACAATTATAACTGCGGAAATACCTTTTAGAGGAACATTAAAACTGAGAACATGGAGTTTTCAACTGCCAAAAAGTGATTGCAGCTAATAACCTGTGACAGTCACAAATTATAAGCTGTAATCACTTTTTGGCAGCTTGAAAACCGCATATTATCACTTTAAATGTTCCTTTTCAAGGTATTTTAGCAGTTATAAGGGTCTGTTTGCAGTATAATATGTCCTGCATGCTGTCTGAGCCTGTCTGACAGCTAAGGTACCTGTAGCACCATTCACGCATAAAGTTGGGGAGAGGTCCACCTTGTGCCACACTAGCCACCATAATTTCTCCAGCGGTCCTACACATCCACAAAATAAACAAAATAAATAAAAAACCAGTGCATTTCAATTGATAGCACACAAACCCTCTATCTTACAAAAGTGTGTACATCCCTTCTATTTCGGCAAATCATCCATTATATAGTTTCATGGAACAACACTACAGAAAAAAATAATTGATACAACTTAGATAACAAGTATTTACCAAAGGTGTGACAGTTTGGACACAGTTTGGACATGTTTCCAGTGTGGTTAAGTGATGTTTGTTGACAGCTATTTAGACATGACTGGCTGCAGGTTGACTTAGGCCAATAAAGGCCAATAAAACTACACTGGTACACACAATTTAGCATTCTTATACATTCTTTTATAGCATCAACTAGACTTTTTTTAGTGATTCAGTCACTCAACTTTGAAAACTGACTTAAGATTCACTTTAAACTTAAAATTCACCCATGTATATTGAGCGCCCTCATACAATACCTGTGATGGAATATTCTTTATGTGTTCAGGACTGTTGTGCTTTGTGCAACAAGCTACACACTTACAGCTTATTAGTGATTTGTGCCTACCTGAAGTAGTTTTGGTCCAGGCTATTCAAGCAGTACAGAGCATTTTTCCCCTTCTTGTCATTCCCACCAACAAAGAGCTTACTTTCGATCTCTGCAACCATCTCTGTAAAGCAAAGAATTTGCTGAAACTGAAAGACACTATTCAAAGAAGCGACAACTTAAAAAATAATTATACCATTGCTTGGTCAATTGTACTATTGTAATACACTATCCAGCATGACCACCTCAAATATGCACTATTTTGTGATAAACAAGCTCAGTGTCCCTTACATAGGGTTTGTGTGTTACCTGTTAAGAACTCTTTGGTGAGGGCACCCGTGTCAATCCCGGGTTCCCCAAAAAAGGAAATCTTTAATCTATATTTAGGGGAGGCTTTTTTTGTCTTTGCCACTGCTGCTTTGCCCGACTGAAGAGGTCGTTTCTTGACACAGTAAGAGAAAAGGTTTTGCTACCAAAACTAACAGAGTATGTATCATTTCTTTGAATACAAAGGCCAAGAAAATGAGACCCCACGTCTAACACAGCTAAAAACATTACCAGCGTATTTTGGAAGTAACATGAGCTTGTGTCTCATTGAGTTAGTGTAAGCAGGGTGTTGGCCATTCGTTCTGTGTTGTTCCAAAATCTTTGGTTTTCCAGGCTATCGACAGACCTCACCAACTTGTATAAACTGGCTATGATTGGAATAGCCCCAAACCGTCACTAACTTTACTGGTCCTTTTCTTTACCTTTGAAAGGAATTCACTGCATCTCCTGAGGTGTGTTTTTTTCCATCATTGGCTGCAATTATTAAAAACACAAAAAAAAGTGAGTTGTAAAAAACAGCAGTTAACCTAACCAAAGCTATTTAAAATGTTTCTGTTCAGGTACCTTAATCCACAATCTGATGCATGGGCCTCAATAATGTCATTGCACACTGGACATTCTGTAGTCTAAATATAATAATAATCATAAAAGAAAAACATTTACGATTCTAGTTGGTTTGCAAGCTAATTCTTGCTCCTTGTTAATGTGTGGGAGTAGTGCTAATTGCATAGCTTCTGCTATTCTCCAGACCATTCTATAACCTTTATATATACACCCCCACCTCTATGCAGCCTTTAGTCACCCCCCTCACACCCATTATTATTTTTCTCACACCCCTCTCATTTTTATTCCCAATAGACAGACAACATACATAATTTCACTGCATTGTTTTACACCAGTAAAACTTAATTTTCTAATTCAGCAAATTCATAGTAATAAAAATGCATTGCATGCCATTCAGTATCTCACCATTTCTGGATGATTTTCTGGACTTCGGTCATGATCATGAATGTATATTTCCTAAGTATGGTAAAACACATTAAATTATTCTACAAGATCTACTTTTGTTACAGATAATAACAGGTAATAACAAGGTCTGACGGGCCAGAGATTTGGCGTACAACCTCTGAAGAACTGCACAGATCTGTGCTATCCTTGCAGTGTTTGATGTGATTCGGCAGAGCCTGTAAAGGAATCATTACGCTGCAGCGGACACATGGAGATTTGGGCATATTCCGAAATTCTTTGGTATCGGCAGGTAAAGGTGTGATATCAATCTCTTCCTGCATGGGTGCTATAAAAAGTGTGGATTTTCCGTTTCCAGTAGCTCCTTTAATTTGTCGCCCACTGTACCCTTCTGGGTCAGGAGGAATGAGTACCATATTCCGTTGGCCACCACCACCTGAAAAATGTAGAAACAGCTGAACTGAGAGTTTAGAAGCATTTCATACCTGTGGATTATGTAACATCCAGCCCCCAGTAATGCTGCCAAGCTTTGGGTAGGCCTCCAAGAGTAAATCTGTCAACTTGCATAACACATATGATCACTGACGTTGGCAGATGGTGTTCGAGATCCCCACCAAAATGCAATCATCTGTTTTATTGAAATCTGTGCAGTAGGATACTTTTCGAATTATCTTGCACACAGACAAACAAAAGGCAAAGAAAACACAACCTATTTGACAGAGGTTACAATAACAATAGCGACAAAACTAATACAACACTATACCTCTTGATGTGTGGCATTTTCATTCAGTGTTATAGACCACTTGCCCAGACCAGCCAGCATTAGCTGCAGCTCCTCGTCTCCATTAGGTGTCCTTGAGAGCTGCTCGTTGAGCAAAAAAAAGTTGATTATAAAAGTCTGTGGCCGAGGATACGGTGAAAAGCATTTCTTTCCTCTTGCCTCCCTCCGGAATAGTCCAGGAAAAGATCTGAAATTACAAATGTTTGTTTACTCATAAGCAAAATACAATTTGTTTGCCCAGGGGAGTATTCTTCGTACGTCGCTTGACATATCCCGGATAAATTGACACATCCAAGATGAGATCATCTTGCTAATTACGATGCGGCTAGTTTGGTTCTTCAAGCACACCTGTTGTTG
>JBBMFX010053455.1:0-11122 GCA_037832545.1 Rhabdalestes septentrionalis
TATTATTATTATTATTATTTTTATTATTATTATTATTATTATTATTATTATTATTATTATTATTATTATTATATAAGGACATTGCACATTACATTTAAATGACAACAATACTAATACTAATGTTAATACAACAACAACCACTACAACTAATAAAAATAATAACAATAATACATTATTATTAATATTAGTAGTAGTAATATTATTATTTTTGTTACTATTACTGTATTATTGTTGTTACTATTTTTTTTTGTTAGCAGTGCAAGTGTTAATAGTAGTAGCAGTAGTAGTATTGGTGTTGTTATCAGTGTTATTATTATTATGAATACTAAAAAATACGAGCAAGACGCTGCATCAGGTTACATTTCAAGATGGTCCCTGTCCCGGGAGAAGACTCACACACTTCAGCCTCCTGGACGCAGGTGGGCTGGACGCGTTTAACCCCCTGCACAAAGTTTAACATATTACGAGAGGTAAAACTGCAGTAGTGCTGCATGGCCTGCAGACATTTTAGATGTTAGAGAGATTAAGTAGTTTACTTGCTAAGTGCGAAGTCGTATAGCTAGAAGTGAGAAGCACTGAGCTGGAGGAACGCCAACTCTGGGTGCCGTTTCAGAGGGTTGGCTATTTTAGGTTGTCAACAGACAGAGCTAAAATACTTCTCAGTGTATTAAAGTGGATTTACATACACTGTATGGACAAAAGTATTGGGACACACCTGTTTCTCAGGCACCTTGCTTCCAGTGAAGGCCTACCTTAATACTTCACCGTGCTTTAATTGTTGTCTATTTTAAGGTGTACTGTTTGCAATGAGTTGATGCTTTACTGACTAAATATATCCATTGTATTGCCACTAATTTTGAAGTTTTATTTCCCACAGGTTCCACTGCTCATAAATGGCATCACCACCTCATTTGTCCACACCTAGCAGAGATCCCTCCTTACAGACTGACAAGTTCCTCAACCCAGGGACTGAAGAGATACCAGACTTGGAAAATAATGGAGCTGAATACTACTTCCAGTCTATTAATGACCATGACATTCAAAACAGAGATAGTCTTGCTCCTTCTCCCTCCACGATTGGGCCAGAGAAGCCAGAGCAGACCCCCTCTGATGTCTCCTCTCCTTCTCCACAGATAAGTTCAGAGTCTGTAACCCATTCATTATCAGACATTATTTCATTTCCCCCCACCACTGAAACCTCTTCATATGATCCTTCTGATTGTTGTACTCTTTCTTCATCTGCTATTCCATCCCACACCAAGTCAACCCCTAATACACCTTCTCCTCAACTTTTACCAGCTTTGGAAGCGTTCCCATCTCCATGTAGTGCTGAAACCCAAGCTAAGGGCACTGAGCACACCTCCTCTTCATGTTTTGACCAACCTCTTGAGAAGTTTGAGGCAACATCTTATCTCTCCAATCACCAAAATTCAGACTTAGGACTGCTTGGTGGGTCTTCAGAGGTTTCACACCAAGCTATTGCTATTAACGCTGAACAAGGAGATGAAAAGGAACCAGGAAAATATATTAAAAAGGACAAAATGGATAGCATCTCTGATGTGGAGATTCCAGAAGATATCCGTAAGTCCTGTAACATTTCTAATCCACTGGCATTGGCCAATAGTGGCATCAACTCTAAGGTTCCTGTAGAAGATGATGTTAGCATTGTACCTCCAGAAGATTCCCTCAAAAGCATCAATACAGTATCTGGTTTGCTATCTACTGAAGCACCTCTTGACATGCCGTTAGCCTTGGAGGTGCCCCCATTTGTCTCAGATGTTACTTTAAATCAGAGAGAGGTTGAACACAGTCATTCTGACCTATCTGACCTAAATCCAGCCACTGAACCTAAAGTTAAATTAGGAGGCTCAGAAGATAACATACCTGTGTTGTATCTGCAAGTTACAAAAAATATTCAGCAGAAATGTCAAAGAACCATTAATACCAACTGGTCTCAAGATCCAGTTGTCTCCTCAGGCTTACATGAATCAGGATTTAGACCTTTAGAAACTCAATTATGTGACAAGCAAATAGTCCATGAAGAACAAGGACATAATGAACTGGGCAAAAATCTGAAGAACCCACATGTGGTTTTGTCTTCTGCAAGAGAAGAGCAGAGAAGCTCTGAAATGGCTTCATTAGCTGCTGGAAAGATCCATCAGCCCTTGTCCCCTGGTCCACTGGGATCTTCTCTGAAGACACATAATATACCCTGGACCACTGGAGACACTTACAGCAGCTACTATCCTGCGTATTGGAATACAGATCCTCGATTTTCGGACAGTTATTCACCACAATATTCCAGAGCACAGCATGCCTGGGTGGATCTAAAAGGTCACACGTCACAAAGGGAAGCTAAAGTACACTTTTGTGACCAGGTATTAGCTTGTGAATCCATCTGTGCCTTCCATCTGTTAAAAGGAATTGATCGAATAGATATTATTGTGATTGTTATTATTCACATTGTCAAATACATTTTGCCTTATATTGTTGTATTTTGCCATAATGATTGTCACTGATAAAAAATGATAAATGTAGCTACAATCTAATAATTATTTTTTTATATTGTGTTTGGCAGAAAAATAAAAAACAGGAGAGCCAGTTTAAACAACTTAAGAAGTCACATTCAGAACATGTCCCAAACTCAGATCAGCTATCCTCAAAGTCAGTGAGATCATCCTTTCTCTTTTAGTTTTCGTTGTTGTCGGGCGGAAACCTCATATGTCCAAAATGGTTGTTTTTCAGGAAATTTAACAAACATGTATATTCTAAATCTATTAATACTGTGTCATCAAAATTGGTATAACTCTTTTTAAAAACAGTTTCCATTATTTAATAATTTAGAAATATTACAGAACCACATGGAGACTGACCAATAGTATCGATTTATGAAAAAAACAACAGAGACCAAAAGTGGAGTTACGAGGTTTCCGCCAGAGATGATTGTGTGTATGTGTGTGGCTATGCATCTTTCTTTAATGATTATAAGGATTAATGAGAAATAAGTTTTTTAATGACAAAATCTGCTTTTAGAATTAAAAACAGGATTCAGAGAAGTTCAGAACATTGTATTGATTGAAATAAATGATCAATAATTTATAATTAAAATAAAATGGCACAAGATGGAACCAGGATGAATATAAAACGTCTCAGCTATCTATGTAAAGACACAATTTACTAGTGATTTATAAATAATTTATCATGGGTAATATCTCATTACATTTTAGGCACAATACTTGGATGTGTCTGCTTTAAATGGACAATTCAATATCAACTTCTTTTAAACAGGCAAAAGAGGCCCAAAGCCAGGACTACAGTGACTGACAAGAACAAATCATCTCAATACTGGTCAGAAAACTATGCAAAGCATTATGAGTCTCAAGGTATAGACTTAACATACTAATGCTGTTATATGCTTAGCATCAACATCTTTAAACAAATAGGGTTAGAGTTAATGTCAGTGTTCATTAAAAATGTTTTTAGGTTGGAATTCTCAAGCAAACTACCCTACTGCCTACCACCATGGCTACTATTATCCTTATGGCTCTGGATACCAAGCACAGGGCTCCACAAGCAACAGTCATCAGTATCACACAAAGTAAACACTATAATACTCTCACAGCTACCGCCGCAGACATTGTGTTTTCTATGTGTTACTCAGCAAACCTGAAATGTCTTTAAGGCCTGACAGCTATGATGACTGGTGGAGATATTACCCTGGATATGATTCCAATTTTGACCATGAACAGTACACCCAATACCAGAAATCCTACTGGGACCAGTGGGACAGGCACAGTAGCCATAGTGGCTACTCTACTCAGAGCATGCCGAGTACACACAGCCATCACAGCTGTGCCAGCTGGCATTCAGAACAGGTAACAGATTCCAGTACATATCTGTGTGTGCACTCTTAAAACTAAGTGTTTTTCCTCCGTGGTTTTTGTCATAGAAATATGCTTCTAGGAAAAACGTACTTGGTTTTATTAGCTTGCTTGGTTTTCTTTGTAAAAAGGTTTATTCAACACCTTCACTCCAAAAAGCATTTCGGTTATTTGTTTTTATAGTTATTAGTGTAATTGCGATAGCAGTCACACTGCTGTGTTTTATTTTTATATTATTTTTTAATAGCTGGAATTTGGCACTTAGTCGCATCCTATACTTTTTGAAATATGGGCATGGTTCCAATGTGTAAAAAGTTAATCGATCAAATAATCGGTTATTGACCCTTTAGTAATTGTCCCACAAAAATCGTTTTATCATTATATATGGGGAAAGACAGCACGGGTACAGCGACCAGAAAGGGAAAAAATCACAGAAACACAAACACAGAGCACAAAATGTGGAGTAAAACATCCAGCAGAATCATGAATGGACACGTATCACGGTTTTGTTGCGGTTTAATTTATGATAATCAGCCTGTGAACGCTGCTACCCATAAAATTAGTGTTTGGAGGTTTCATGGGCCAAAACAATTCTGTTAAAAAACAAATTCTGCTGTGTTGGATTCAAACCTAGATCTTCTAATTCAGAGGCTGTCACTTTATGAGTAGCAGCGCAAACTGTTTTGGCCCATGAACCTCCAAACACTACACTTGTAGCAACCACACAGTCACACTTAGCATTGTCATTATTGTTATGATTATTATTGGCTAACCGTAATGTTTAAATTATTTGTTCTAGAGCTGGGGATACCCAAGCCTTCAGCACACTGTCTATCCAGCACATGAAGCCAGTGTTCAGTCTCCAGTTCATTCTGACTCCCATGGTCTGTTGGAGAGGGAGGCCACGAACGAGGACTGCACTGCTACATGCTCCTCAGGGGGTGAGATCCTACAGTGTTGTATTTCATTTTACAATACATGTGCTTAAAGCAGGTTTCAAGTAGATCTTTACATGATCTGACCATAGATCCTGCCGTTCTGGAGCATTTCTCTGTCCCTCACTGCTGTGCACGATTTGGAGCTGGGGGGCAACTTGTTCATGTGCTTCCAAATCTTCCATCTGAGGGCAAGCCAGCACTGGTGCAGATCTACAACAGTGAGGTCCTGAGATTTGTATTCATTTGGTGTGGTGTATTTAAGTAAGAGACTTTACGTAGGCTGTATTCTACCAAGGCTTTTACTGAAAAACTGACTTCTCAACAGATTATGTTGCACGACTGCTGGGGCCCGCCAGAACTCCACACCTTCCCAGGACCTCTCATAAAGTAAGAGACGGCTTTTTCTTCTTCTTCCTCTTCTTCTTCCTCTTCCTACACCTCTGTTGATCATCATTGTGATAAAGTAGAAAAAGGCAGGATCATTAACACAACAAGAAATATAACAGAATCTGTAAACGAATTGTTCTCCATGGGTTGCCAGTGAAAGTATTTAAGTGCTGCTGTAATAGGACGTCTCATTCTAATGTGTGAGAGAATTCTGGCCATGGCATTCTGGACATTATGTCAATTTATGGATAGAAGTCTTAGGTTGGGTAATACATGTTGCAGTGTAATCCAGTGTAAATATGATAAAGGTGTCTATGACTTTCTCACTGCCAGCACTGAAGACGGTGTACGAACTTTGAACATATAGCAGAGCTGATAATAGAGACGCTTTTTTAGAGACCCTGCGGATATAGTCCTTGACACTGAGGTCAATTAGGTTCATTGCAAATGTTTTCAACTTCAGGATGATTGTGTATTTTTAAGATTTATTATTATTATTATTTACATTTTTCATAGCTGGAATTTGTCATCCTTTTTTATCTGACACAATGGACAACTTATACAAAGTTGACCATTTAAAAACATTGTAAACGTTATATATGGGGAAGGATAGCTTCGGCCGAGTCACCTTCAAAATGTGTGTTGGAGAGAGAGTCAGTGGCATCACAGGTACGGCAACCAGAAAGGGAAAAAAGCACAGAAACAAAAACGCAGGAAATAAATGTGGAGCAAAACATCCAGCAGATTCATAAATGGATGAGTGTGTAATTGCTGCTTCAGTATTTACTGAGTAATTAATTATATTATAATAAGACATAAAACAATGTCAGCCTAGAATAATTCACTCATTAATCATTGACACAGTCAAACAAGAAGCCTACAAAACTTATTTAAACAAATATTAATTCTAAATTGATTACTACCTCTACCAGCAAAGGGATGCATATATAAAAATAAATTATAAAGGACCTAGAATTAAGCCTTGTGGAACACAACATTTAACAGCACACAGGACATATATTAGTCTTTTTTATTAACTTTTTTTTGCTTTTTTTCATAGAGATAAGACCCATAAGACTGAGGTGTTGGAATTTGTCAGAAGGAAGTACAAAGAATGTCTCCAGAATCAGTATCTTGCAGATAAAGAAGCATCTTGCCTGATATGGGAGCTTGTGGAGTTGGTGTGCAAACAGAATGGTGTAAGTTATTATTTAATTTAGTATTGATTTGATTGTCATTGTTATAGCAAAAGCTTGGATTTTTCAGATGTTGCTTGTTTGCACCATCTGGAGTAAGAAGCTACAATTTAAAAAAATGCTGAGTAAAAAAAACATCCCAATTTCCATTCCCAAAACTGGGTTATATCAGATGTATAGAACAGATGCTGGGTGACTTTACACCAATAGTGGATTTCTTTTTGTGGCACAACATTTAGTAACATTCGGCATTCGACAGAGTAAAATGTACGACAGAAACAATACACACAACACAATAAATAGATATCACAGTGTAACAGTAAGGTAACAGTGTAGCAATATTATGTGGGCACTATATAAACCTTCCAGAGTTAATAGTATTGCAATATTGCAAGTATGGTTCTCTCAGTGCAGAGTGTATTTTTACAGTGTGTGAGCATTTAATGTAAAGTAGACTGATAGAAATGTCTCTAAGTTGCTGAAAACCTGTTACATTAAAGAACGTTTTACAATACAGACCATTGCGGAAATATATGGTTTGAGCAATGGATAAATACTGTCTGTGATCTTAAATTTCACAAACAATTATGACATTTGTTACAGAAACTGGTGGGAACTGATATATCTCATCTCTTACTAAGACATCAGAGATCAGCGTCCTCCTCTAAAAACACCACCTTTGATCTTATTGACTTTACAAGTGAAGCACAAACTAGAACTGAAGATACGTTTTGGACAATGCCAGAAGATACAGAAATGGCTTTACAGTGCTTCCGAGAGTTGCTAATCTTTGGCAAGAAAAAGGTAGATTTACAGTATTTACCCTACAGCGAATGCCAAAATGCTCCACAGCCTGTTTACTGGAACAACTGGAGTTAAATTACATGCGCTTGCTGTTTTCAACCACTAATAGGATGCTCTGGAGACCGCAATAAACAGAGGCTTGTGGGGACATGCTTTCATGCTTGCCAGTAAAATGGACAGCAGAGCCTGTTCTGAAGTAATGAGCAAGTATGTTAAAATATATTACAGCATCCTTCAGTGACCCTGTTAAATTGTACATTGTGTCAGTTTAATTTCAGCATCTTGATTTTTAACCCCTTGGTTAGGTTCATCGCTAGTTTGCCAGAAAAAGACCCATTGCAAACCTTTTATCAGCTCATGTCTGGAAGGATACCATCTTCTGCAACTGTGAGTACGTCTTCACTTCTCTCTCTTATGGTGAGGTGATTGCTTTTGTAGTTTCATTGTTGACACAGAAGTGAGTCGACCACAAAGTTAATATTAAAATAAATCCATGTTTGTCTATCAGTTCTTTGCCTGGAAAGTTTTAATGAGCATTTTCTCCAGCACTGTGGGACTGAGGAAGGGCAAAACTGGTGCGACCACCTGGCCATGATATTGTCAAACCACACACGTTTCAAACATCTACACAAGAAAACCATCACTAGTATGGGAGATGCATTAGGTAAGACTAAACACTATACACTATAAAAACACTAAGTATTGCCAATTTGAAATGAGAAGGCAGCCCGCTGCAATGTTTCGAGAGCTTTGTCAGTTTGATTCCAACTGATATGTGTATCTCTGTTAAGTCTTTCAACATTTCAACAAATTTAGTTTAAAAAACAAAAAATCAAGACTTTGCTTGATTAAAAGTTTCCTCAACTTTAAGGCCATTGTTTTTAAAGTTTTCTACTAATGATTTTCATGTACTTCTGAAGCACTAGAAAATGTATTTTCTCACTCAGCTTCCAAAGGCTGCTCTTGTGCTGCTAGTTTCTGTTACATGGTGGCTCAACTAGATGTGGACACAAAGAGTAACAAGTCAGACATCTTTCTTTTTGGTTCCTGTTCCAGGTAACATGGCATTAATTGACTATTTTACAGCATTGTCATGATTAATTGATTGACCTTAATTACTTCATGGAAAAATATTACTTTTACTCAACATATTAGCAATTAGTAGATGGGCTATGCATAATTTCAAAGATGATGTGCTTGTTTACCTTTTCGCAGTGAAGTGCTTATGAGATTTATGAAAGGTCTTAATGTTTTTTGTTTCCTTTTTCAAATTACGTTCATATTTTTGTTTTGCCTAAACATTCGGATTATTTGATAAAGTGTTTAAAACCTGATCTGCTATCAGTGTTGCTTATATAATATTTGCATTTGTAGGAAAGTCTGAACTAAACAGTACATAATATGATACACTTTCCTGTGTTTCTAATAGTAGTTTGCCTCACCTGAAGAATGCCACCAATGAAGCGATCCAGCTTACTGAGCTGTTTGAATTTGCTCTGTCTCTCGGCTCTGATTCATCCTATCTTCCAAACTTCCAGGTCTTTCAATGCCATCTCCAGTGAAATGCATATATTTTAACATTTTAAAACAGTAATATTGAGGATTTTTGTTTGATTGTTTTCATGCAATGGCCATTCTCTGTGTTTTTTGCATTTCAGATTTTCAAGTTCATTTATGCTTGCCGACTAGCTGAAGCTGGGCTTTGTGTCCAGACTTTTCAGTACTGTGAAGTGATCGCCAAAGCACTGCTAGTCTCCGTTTCAGAGCAATCCCTGACCTTAATAAGCCAGTTAATTGAGGTAAAAAGGAAAAAAAGATACTTCTAGAAATATTTTGTTTTTACAATATAAAACTATTGGTGTGGGTGCTAGCATAGCATGGCTCAGAAATGGTTACATTTTAATTGGAATAAATCAATCATCATGCAGCTGTCTGCAAAAATGAGACACTTCGATCAACAGTTGAAGGAGATGCCGGAACCCGAATTATCATCCGAGCCAGAATGGCTGCAAAGCCTAAGGAAACTATACGGCAAAATGATTGTAAGTTGTATTGTACTGATATTGTTCTGTATTATACATGATGTGCACAGTACTTATCCAGTACTTGTAACTGTCCTCACTAATACTGTCATGTCTAAATATAGTCAAATTCTCACAGTAAAGCTCTCATGTGTAGTGTAAAGCCTTCTCAGAAGAGCAGAGACCATCAATGCTACAAATGTGGTCAAACAATTAATTCCCTATTAATTCCTGTGATTTCAGAAAGTGTCTATAAACTTTTGGATTTTTACTTTATTTGGAATGTATATGTTTTGGGACCTTTTAGATGTTTAAAATAATCTTATATCTTACTTATAGGAGGAATCTAATTCACCTGTCTCCAAGTGGCAGGATACAAACTGTCTTCCTATTATAGAGATGGACTCCAAGGACAACCCTCCAGAAAGTATGACCAGAGCAGAGTGTGATTCCACATATACAATCTCTCTTCTGACTACAGGGATGCAAAGTGAAGAGGGTGGCATTCAAGAGGTGTACTTAGTGCCCCCTGGTAAGCTTGTGTTTTAAATGTATTCTCATTGTTTAAATTCTCATTAATGCTGAATGTGAACCCTGTCCATATTTTTGGTAATCTTATATGGTTACAGCACCACAAGGCATTCTTGAAAACAGAACAAACGCTGCACTTCCAACCATGAGCCAAGTTCTCGAGCCAGGTTGTTTTGATCTTAGTAACAAGGTGAGAAGACGTTATGGACAATTTCTTCTGCTTGTAAAACGTAGTAAAATCTGCACTGTTCACAGATGAGCTGTAAACACTACATATCTTTCTCAGGCTGTCCCTTTGTCTACATCTCCGATTTCCAAAAAGGCTCCTAACCATGAAAGTCTGAATTTTTCACCACCTGAGGATCCAATTGAAGCCGTGAAGCCACAACTGGTGTCTGAGCCACAGCTCCAAACCGCTGCTGTGCTGCTACCTGAGAAACTAATTTATACAAAAGATGCACAGCATTTTCCAGAGGATCAGCCAAACGAAGACAAAGAGTCAAACCCAACTCTGGCTTTACCACTGCCAGCGCCTCCAACTCTGCAGTCAGTGTGTCCTATCACAACTATCTCAACGATACTGCAGTCCCAACACACAGAAGAGCTTCAGTCACAGTCTCACAACAGATTTCCTAAATCAACACAGTCTATGACAGAGCCCCTAACACCGCCGTGTACCACATTATCTTATTCAATGTCACTGGCAACAGAATCAAAGTCTACACTTCATGTAACTACACCACACCTAGAACCCCACCCACTGTCTTCTGCAACATTATCTTCTTTTGGGTCACTGACAACAGAATCAGCAGCTGTCTCTCAGTTATGTGCCTCAGAAACAGAGCCTCAAACATTACTTTCTACACCATTAGCGACAGCATGTCCATACATAGATCCCTGTACTTCATCTTCTACAACATTACCTTCTTCCACAACTGTGGGAACAGAATCTCACTCTTTGAGTCAGTTAGGTGGCTATTCCAAAGAACCCCCCACATTACCTTCTATAACGTTGCCCTCCTCGATGTCACTAACGACAGAATTGGTGTCTGTGCCTCAGTTAACCATGCCATTGCCTTTTCCACCATATTTAGACCGAATGGGTCAACACTATCAAACACCGACTCCAGTTACTCAAACAAGTGTGGTTGAAGCAGCCCACCCAGTGGCTTCTCCTAGCAATTACTGGGGTCCTAATCAGAACTTGTGCTCACAAGCACCACAAGTGCCTTCCACGTCAACACCCATGATCTGTCCACCACTTGATTCCCAACCACTACAGCCAGCTGTGTCTAATAGAGAATTTCAACCAACCTACACTGTGAACTCACAATCAGTGCCTATATTCACTGTACCTTTACCTG
>JBBMFX010053476.1:0-11121 GCA_037832545.1 Rhabdalestes septentrionalis
CACACACACACACACACACACACACACACACACACACACACACACATACACACATACACACATACACACACACACACCTACACACATGCACACACATACATATAGATTTAGTGATAGGTGTAGGTGTAGGTGTAGATATAGATATAGACATAGATATAGATATAGATATAGATATACATATAGATATAGATATAGCTTTGTCAGTTCATATAGTGCCAGTTTCCCTGACAGAGATTAAGACTAGTCCTGGAGTATTTTACCAGTTGTTAATATTGAGCCCTTACATTACATGGAGGTTATTTAAACGTTATAACATTTTCACTGTGATTTTATTCTAAAAAGAAATTCCCCATTGAAAACTTTTTGAGGGAGCCAAAAATGGTCGTTCTACAGCATCTCTCCAAATATCCATTTTTGGTACTTTTCATTTTGAGTGAAAGCTTTAAAATGTTCCTTTCCACATGTGGAATTGTCTTAAACAATTAAAAAACAATTGACTTACCGAGTTGTGATCACAGAGTGGCTTGTCAGTCAGTGTCCCAAAGATGGTGGGCTGTAAAAGAGAATTCAAGTTGAACCCGGGTCAAATCTGACCACTAGTCATGAGCCATCTATGTAAATAGAGATTAAAAACTGGGGCCACTAGACACTAATTAAATGAGGAAGCAGTACCGCATGACTGAACAGGGATGAGATCAAATGAGATCAGAGATCAAATAAGTTTGAAAAAATGTACGGAGCAAGTTTTGTATTGGGCGAACTATAATTAAACCAGCAATATTTAACTTCATTAAAGTGGTCAGGCTGGGCCACTACACTATAACTGTACTAGACTTATATTATTATATTCTCATTTTGGATATAAGTGGTAAAAACTGAGCCTACCTAATTTTTTGTTCATCTTGCATCCATGTTGAATTATTGAAAGTAATAATTTTATTCTTAATTATATTAATAATTCCTAATTATAGGACTAAATTAAATTCTGTCTCTATATCTAGTATGACATTATTACTTAAATGCTGTTTAAATGGGGAAAAATAAATTGTGTATCAAATGTGGATAAATACAAATGAAATCGATTGTGATGAACTACACAAATGAATATGATGAATAAATATTACTTATTTGAATCATTTACGAGCCATATATGATGAGTTTCAGTATCCACACTCATCATCCAGAGTCCTGCACAGCACTGGGGACTCTGAGCCCTTAAATGACCGGCTCGAGAAAAGAGATGATAATAAAACTGTAGAATTCATTATGTGCGTGGGCAGGTGTCTTCACTGAGATTAATGGCCGTCATCTGCGTTTAATGTCGACCCCGGAGAGCAGGGCCCGTTTGGCTAATTAAAGTCTAGGCTTTAAATAAGAAAAAAGCCAACACAGCTGCAGAAAGTGCCTGGGACTGCAAGTCCACCAGTCAGTGATCCAAAACAATTAACAAAACAACACTTGTAACATCTGGTTCTACATTCTGGAGCCCGACAGCTCCATCAGAGAGAGGAATCGTCCGAATACCGACAGCAGGGCAAGTATAACAAGCCAGGCATGTAATGAAAAATATTTCACAGATCTATGCCACAGAATTGCAAAAGAGCAAACTTGTGATGCTCAACCTGCATATTAAAAGGTTTAGAAAGCTGGTCTTCAGTTTCCTTCCATGTTTGCACAGTTAGCTAGATCAAAGCTGTACAGCTAATAAATGTGGACATAATCTGGGTGTTTGCAGCTCAGCACAGCATGATGGCAGGAAAGAGAGTGATTCTGTTTGCAATCAAAGCACTGAATCATTCATTGGACTGGGAATTCAATATCTGCTTCTTCCCCTTTCTTTCATCCTGTTTTTTGTACTCGACTCATCAGCTGTAGCTTAACGCAGTTGCACTTGCTCTTAGGTAAGCTGGCTGATGGTGGAAATCTAACAAAAAAATTGCTGAACAATCAAGGATCTACTGCTACACAGTGGTGGGCCTGCTCTGAGGAGGAACTTCTGGTAAATGGATAGGGAACTAGCAAGAGGGAACTTAATCCTGCACTTATTCTGCAGTGCATACAGTTCATACATTAACCCCCATCCCACTGTGAACAAATTCCAGTGGACATGATATATCTCTTTCAGCTCTTGATAAATAACCTCCTGTGAGAATTTCTTAGTTGTCAGATGTGAAAAAACAGCCTTTTAATTTAATTTGAGACAGCCAAACTATAAAAAGTTGCAATTTATTAAAACACTACAAAACATATCAATGTTTTAAGAAAACTCAAATATTTCTCTTAGTTTCATTTAGTTAATTAGAAACATCAACACAATGTGAAGGGGAACCCATGTTATCAAATGGTGCATATCAGCAATGATATGCTAATCTAAAGAAAATATCTTCTCCAAGTTGATCACAGTCTGCATTCGCCAAAAATGTCCAGTGTGATAAACACTAATATGGCTTCAGACAGGGGGAAAAGGAGGGAGGAGGACCACCATTTGCTGTACAGCTAAACCTCATCTGTGAATTCATTTTAGCATGGAGAGGATAATGATGCTTGCACCTATGTACAGTTAGGAAAAATAAACTGGAACAGTCAGTCAATTTAATCTAAATAAAAGAAAAAATGTTGCTCCATTATCCCTCCCTGATTATCTTACTCCCAGATCATAGTAATGTTAATGCTAATGCTATTGCTAGCTTGTAGGGCTAATGCTAATTATTAACTAAAACTCACTATTTATTAATATAGAAAATAGTATTTTTGGGGCAGTATGGTGAAGGGGAGAGGATCAACTGACCCCAATAATCTTTTGGTTTAAAAAACTCTCACAAATGAAGTGATCCATATAACATTTCAGGTATAATTAGTTCAATTCCATTCAGTTCTCACAACAGTACAAAAAACATATTTTCATCAACACTTCCATATAAAATATAACTGTATAAATGTTTTTGTACTGTTGTCAGAACACAACATATCATAATTTTGTGATGGTTAAGTATGCTGTACTCAGAGCAGGGGTGGACTGGGATTAAAAAACACCTTGACTGTATTCACCAGCTGCACACAGGTCTGCGTCTCAGCCGAGAAACACAGGTCAACTGCCACCGTGCATTGGACAGACGTTCTTTTCCAAAACGCACAGTTTGCCAGTCCACCCTTGACTCATTTTGAGTGTTTCTCTTGTTTTTCGTTTTGTTCTTATTAAAGCAGATTAGTTTTTTTTTTTTTTACTGTAAATTAAATTAGAAGAAGCTGTTGAGCTCAGTCACTGTCTAATGTCTTCTTTAACCGGCAAGTCTCTACAATACAATACTCCTCCTGAGGAACACTGAAGAAGATGCGTGGAAATTACAGATGTAAAAATTATTAGTGATTACCCCTACACTTTCCTGTATTTTTATTACTAAATTTTCACTAATTTATTACTGTAAATGCCTGTGCATGAATTGCAGTACAGCCTGTATGGGAATAATGTATTAAACTGAGTTTAAAATGAAAGTAAAGTGTTTGGGAGCATATTTAAGACACTATAAAACAGGCATTTTATGCATTTTTATAACCAAAACACAACAACGCGGTTTTCACTATACACGAGTGCTCTTGGAACGTAATCCTGCGAAAAGCAGGGGATTACTGTAACTAAAATAAATAAAGTGCTATAATTGTTCCAGCACCCAAGGTGAGGTTGTAATAATGGCGCATACCAATTTCTTAATTTAGGTACTCTTTAGAGTACTAGAGCAAAAAAATTATGTCAACCCATGCCTATTATTATGACGCACTATTAAGCGTACTCCCCCAAATTACTTCATTATTTTGACATAGACTTCTCCTTAAACTAGATTTATGCAGTTTCTGATTTGACAAATAAAGAATTAGGTCCCATGGTGCTCAGTTCATCACACAAAAAATAACCAAACACACATCTATGGAGTCTTTGGCACTGAAAAAGCTAGTGTCTACAGCGCTTTGGGTTTTAAATGGGGAAGACAAAAGGGGGTACAGGTGCATCAGCCTGTCTTAATCACTAAGATGATTGTCTCTACAATTGCTTGTTAAGTCTGTCTGAAACACAAATACAGGCTAACTGCAATCTAAACAAACCATAGCCTTCCTTATTTCAGAATCAATTACAGCACTTCCAGGCCAACCTGTCACTCACTGAATCCTATAAATAACTGAACAGTAAATAAAGATCATATCAGGCTTATCTACGTTCAATCCAGAATTGTAGGCATTTTTCTAGACACAGCTAAGACATAGTTAGTTAAATGACAAGCAGAATTGATAACCAGGTTTAGTAATACAGACAAGAAAAATATAGACTTAACGAAAAAACTGCTACCCAACCCAGCCAGCAGTAGCTTATGACATTGCTTATTTCAGTCCTTGTCACATGTTACCATTTGAAAATTTGAACTTGGATTATGAAAACAATACTCTCACAGGAGGGTAGAAAAATAATGTAATCTAAAGGACAATATATCCAGTAATGCCTTGAGGTTTTTCAATCCAGGTCTAGTCCATATATGTAAATTGAAGAGCAATGTGAGTGGTGGGAGGAGAAAAAATACAAGAGCAAATTCTGTCCTGCAAAGGAATGCTCAACAGCTAGTGATACTAATAGTAATACTAATAGTAATCATGAGTTTGAACAGTTGTAACAATTCTCAAAATTAGAGGAAAGAACATTCATATTAGTATAAACCAGGCAACAGAAACAAAAATAAGAACACATTGAATCATTACAAACACTATCAGGAGAGCAGGAAAGTATAACCGATACTGAACAATATACAGCATTATCTTAGATCAGTGTTTCCCAGTCCTGCTAATTGAAACCCACTGCTCATGAGAGTTTGAGAGTTTTTACACCCAACCCAAATAGTCAACTCATTGATTTACTTTGTTGAAATGGGTGTTTTAAATCAAGCAAAATACTGAAATGTGCCAGTTACAATTACAGTGTAGGCTTTTATTTTTACCTTGTGCTTGGCCCATAAACAGGATTTCAAAATTCCAATCCAATGTGAACACATTATGACCCCCACATTATGACATTTTCACTGATTGTTATCCCTACTCATTCTTAGTCATTGAAGGCCTCACAATAATATATGTCTGATCTGAATAAAACAACACACACTCCAGAACGAATGATCCAAATTCTCAAAACCCCACAATTTTTTTGCAAATTAATGTGAGCATGGCATATTGCTGCAGGTGATTGCTTTGCCTGCTTTCAGTGCAGAAAAAGTGTATTGTAGTGTATAGGAGATATTGCACAGATACTACATAGAGATATACAGATGTTGCCACAACTAAACAAATTTAATTATTCTACCTTCTGACTTCTAGCTTACACATTGACAACTTTAATTTCAAACAGTTCTTATAGGCTGACAGTCAACACTGTGTTTCACACCAGAGATTCAGTCTCAACTATGCACTATAGGATACTGAGTTGCAAACACTGAACATGTGTAATATTTATGATTCACTGGAGGAGTGAGAGTAAATTGTAGGAGTAAAATTTTTTATTGACAAACATGCACCACTGGATAGTCTAGATTGATAATGACATTGTGAGATCTTTAGAGACTGTTTGGAGAGCGAAGCATGTCAAGTTTTTCTGAGTTTTTTTTGAAAAATGACATTAACTTGTTCAATAATGACTCTAATAAAGCCCACAGAGCTTAAAAGAGGTAAAAATCAGAATATGAGTTCTCATTTTACTGAAAGAGCTTTGCTTAGAGCTGGCGGTCTCAGTCAGATGCCTGACCGGGCCTGATGCCCCTTATCACAAATGTTGAGCAAGCTTGAAAGGCTGACGTGAAGCTCTTAGCATTGTCACTGGCAGCTCGCATGGTGAAGGAACGACTTTCCACAAAAAAAGCTTTCTCAACAGACTGCTTGCGAATTCTCCCCAGACACAGTGTTCTTGTCTTCGCTGACAGACAGGCCTGTATCACCACCTGCTGAGCATCACATTTGCAGGCGTTGTCAGCAAGCAGGCAGCTGAAAACTCTCGGCCTGCCTTGAATTCCTGATGTGTTTTGCCAAAGCAAACTATTTACATCCACTGTGCATACCACTGTTCCACCGGTGACACCAAACCAAACTGATCGCATGTGGCAACAGGGCTGAGCAATATCTAAAACATAATTCTTGTTGAATCCTGACTTCTTTCATGTGATTTGCTGATTACCTGTGACCGGCTTAGGTCCTACTATCTTTAGCCTGCAGCCTGCACTCCTAAATAAATGTGACAAAAAGGACTCCAGCAAATCCACAGAAAAACCGCTGTTCATTCCCTAAAAGAAACTGTTAAGCATAGGGTTTTATAAGGTATTTTTACACATGAAGACCATTTTAAAGTTTGAAGAACATGTGTGAACTGTAAGGTTCAGCACTAGTTAATGTTTCATCCTTCATTTGGCCATTTAATAGTAGCAATGCTTGGTTTCCTAAAGAAGAGACATTGAGCTTTCCAGGCCTTCAGAGGTGATCTAGTTATTTCAGGGATCTAAACTATACACGTGTTTACTTTTTACTTGATTTTTATTCAACTGAATCATGTATGTATTTAAGCCTGGCTAGTTCTGCAACGCTACGTATTACTAAATGGAAACAATATGGGTGTAATCTTAAAGCAGCTATGAGAAAATGATCCTATTAGAACTTCCTTCTCTGTAGAATCTAGGCACAATTATGTGCATTTTTTTTTGGGTAGGCCCTCAAGCACTGGATTGAAGTCGTACCATGCCAGATGGCAGGCTAGCCAGTGGGTTGCTATCAAATAGTAAACAGCAGCAGCTCTATGTGAGCATCGTTAATAAACCTCCTATGTAAGTTATCTAACAATTCTATTTCCCCAACAAAAATTAGTTCTCCAACACTTCTATTTCCCAATCTGTTCATTGACAGAAATGGCATTCAACCCTGTTCCTGGAGACATACATTCCTGCAGAGAGTAGTTCCAGCTACAATCTGTCTCACCTGCTCCAGCTAAATATCTTTTTCAGGAGTCCCTGACTGAATTAGGTAAGTAAGGACAGCAGCATATTGGATTCAGGCTGTAACGAATGTTTGAAGGAGAGCAGATCTCTAGGGTCATGATTTGGTGGCCACTGGTCTACAGTATGTATATCAGTGACTCAAACATCTTGTGTTTTCATATATGACTGCGTATTCTGTGCATCCTCAATTTGCTTAATATGCCTATAATATAGGTTGTTTGAAATGATGATTCTCTTCAAAATTCTATGCAATTTTAGTTAAAATGTATGTCCTTGTGATCAGTAGCACTTCCAGAAACCACTTCAGCTGCTCAATATGACCAAACACGGGTGTTCAAGCTAACCTTAAGGCTGTTGTTAGCGACACATAATAGGCAACGGTCGGCAGCAGCTCGGTCAGATAATCAAGTCAGCCTTCCCTTTCCTAATCAGCTAAAGTAGAGTGCTGGCAGACGTTTGCGATTGAAAGCCCACCACTGCATGCTGTTGCATAATGAGGAGCATTAAAACCCTCACCCCTGTGTGACATGGAAAGGGGAAAATCAATAGCTTAGCAAATGTAATTGTAAAGCTTAGTACACTCTGGCTATCAAAGGGGGTATGATTTATGAAAGGTTTTGCATTTGGGTTCTCAGCAATGGCAAGAGTTGTAGCTGGTCAACGAGACCGTAAAATAAGTGTACATAACTCTTCGCTTATATGTCACCCATTTATTTTAGTTTCATGTTTGTCTTTTGCTAGTTTCAATCCTCTAGCTAGCAGCTAAGGATTTCAACAAGCACCCCCATTTAATTAGTCTGTTAATAAGAGCCTCCTAATTGAAATACAATCTTACAAATAAGGATGCAAGAAAAGGTACCTTACTTCATGACATAGACTAACTATTTTGGTTTCCTGAAGAACCTTTCAATGACTGGTTCTTTGGAGGGCTATATTTGTAAATGATATAACAGATTGTGAAGAACATTTTTAGAAGCTTAGGATAGTTCTTGGAAGTATCCTTAAATTGGTAAATGAATCAATCTCATCTCAATCTCTTTTTTAAAAAGAGTGGACTGACAGAACAAACCTCCTTTAGCTATGGTCCAGAGCTATTTGCTCTGTAGTCCTCACAGCCTATAGGAAATCCTCTTATGTGTTAATATAAAGGAAAGAGGTTTTATCTATGAAATCCCAGAGATTGCAGGCAATTTATTTTGTCGGTTCATCCTCTTAGGACCAAATTTTATTCTATACAAAATTGCCGATGACATTGGTTAGGTCTTCAGATTAATTTGTGATGAAACTATAATAAATCATAGGCAAGTACATATAGACGATGGAAACATACTTGTTATATGAACACTGGATACATATTACACATATACACACACACACACACATATATATAGACATGGAAAAAAGAGTTTTATACACTACTGCAATCACAACACAAATCGAGGTATTTCTTATTTTTGCAAACATAAAGCAATAGTTCAAAAAAGAATAGCAACATGCTGAAAATTGTACCAACAGTGAATGGAAAAAAGGGAAAAGTGGTCTCTTATTTATTTCCATCGCTTTATATAAAAAAACTATATAGGTATCACCAGAGATTCACCTTGGGGTAAAAAGACCTCTGGACAGTTGGTAATGTGGTATTTAGTCCATTTTAGTCCACTGCTGACCCATGCTGATTATTTCTAAAAGATTAAAGCCGAGCTGAAAAATAGATTTTTTTTTGTTGCTGCTTCTCTGTGGTCTTTTAAATCATTCATAACATGTAATATTCATGGGATTACAGTGTAAACCAGTCTATGCAAGGGAAAGCCATAGGCTCAGCTATTTACTCCCAGTGTCAATATTTCAGCTTGATTTTCGCTTTTTTTTGTCTGATGACATGTCAAACAAACAGCTCCAACATTGTCAGTATGATGAATAATTTGGTCTGTTCACCACTGTCTGTTAATTAAGCAAAAAGGCAAATCAGATATCAAAACAAAAGCATTGTCTATAGTGGGGCTCTTCAGGTACTGATGTGGTACATCTACACACTCTTGTTTCTAACTGTAAAGTTTATTTGTAATATCTTTTATGCCTATATATATTATTACCTTGGTTTTAGCCTTTTCAAAACTTAATTTATTTAAAAAATGTTTTGCACAGCTTTATAGCCAACTTAGGGGCACATTTCACTTTGTGCTAAACCAAATGCAACAAATAGGGACTGAAATTGTAGGATCCGGTCTAGACTGCGTTTACCTATATCGTATAAAGGCTGTGGATTTCATACAGTAATTACAAGGACCTGATGAGGAACAGCTAATGTAGTGGTTTATGCCAGCTATTAAAATTGTATTATTGATGCTACGGAGTAAAGTTCAGGGTTGATGCATCCAACAGAAATGAAATTAAACAAAAATACTAACTGGTTCACTCTGAGCAGAACCAATATTTTAACATTTCTGTTCTTGGGGAACTTTCGTGTTAGGAACAAAATTAAAAAATTATTTTCCATTTAGAATATAAGCAGCCCTAATGTAGTTAAATAGAAGATTTGAACAGTCTCTCACACACAAACACACACACACACAATTGCATAATTTGTGAAAGAGTTACTCTAAAAAATAGCCTTGGGAAAAGTCGGATAACACATTTTAATCCAATATGACAAGGCCAGCTAATGACTTAAAAAGTTGAAAGTTAAAACAGTTAAGTAACATGTTGAGAGTAGCTGGCAGAGTGCAACAGGAGTAATCTGTGTTGGGGAATGTGTGGAGAAGATTGGCAGGAGTGGTTTGTTAGGTGGAACGTGTGGGGAAGTGTGGCAGGTGTGATTTATGTGGTGGAATGTGTGGAGAAGAGTGGCGGGAGTGATTTGTGTGGTGGAATGTGTGGAGAAGAGTGGCGGGAGTGATTTGTGTGGTGACACGGGTGGAGAAGAGCGGCGGGAGTGATTTGTGTGGTGAAATGTGTGGAGAAGAGTGGCGGGAGTGATTTGTGTGGTGAAATGTGTGGAGAAGAGTGGCGGGAGTGGTTTGTGACCGACAGGAACCAGCATAAGTGAAAGGGAAGGTGTACAGGAGTGAGACCAGCTATGTTGTCTCATTTGGACACAGTGGCACAGACGAAAAGACAGAGATCAGAGCTGCAGGAACGAGGATGGACAGTATCAGGACTTTATTAAAAGACAGCTCAAGTTTATTAGGACAGATCGAGTTTTTAGAGGAAAAGTCAGAGAGGAGAGATTGTGTTGGTTTGGACCCATGTCTGAGTGTATTGAGAGTAGGATGCTGAGGTGAGAGACTCTGAGTGTGTTGGGAAAGTGATACTTAGGATAGAGCTGTAGGGAAGAGAAAAAGAGAAAGGTTTGTGGATGTGGTGAGTGAGGACATGCAGGCAGTTGGTGTGTGTTGTGTCGTTTGACCCTGTGCACTTCACTGGAATCCGTTCACATTATTTTACTAGCTTTATTTGCTCACATTGCTAAAAATCAACTTAGCAAGCTAACTGTAATAAACACAACAAATTTAATTTAGTAAATGTCACACTATGTTATGACAAACTTTTTAGTAACTAGCCTTGACTCAATCAAAATATGGTTGGTATTTTTTTTAAAGTGGTCCATCAATTACCCGTTTATCCCTGTGGTTCTGACAGCCATGAATGGATTTTAAATGAACTTTTCTGTAACGAAATTGCATGCTTCTTTTCAAAATACTAGTTGCATTCACCCAATGACAGCATGAATCCTTCAGTTCAATGAAATATATTCAATTGCTTCAGAAACTTTTCTTTCCAACCACATCTGTTTTTGTAAAAAAAAAAAACCCTTTGTGCCACTTTTTAATCATCACCTTTATGAGAATCTTTTTTATTCATTTAAATAAGGACTACATTTACCTAGCTTAAACAAAACAAATATTATTTTAAGCCTGTAAGTGAGGTAGAAGTTAATTTTGTAATGAAAGCATTTTTGAACAGTATTTCAACATCATCTAAACATTTTGTACTTCCAGAGGTAGGGCTGGTCCGAATGCCATTTTTTGAGATTCGAGTATTCGGTAGTGAAAAACATCGAATATTCGAAGCTTTGGTGGGAGGGGGCTGAATGTATTCTTATCTTGTA
>JBBMFX010053525.1:0-11119 GCA_037832545.1 Rhabdalestes septentrionalis
GAAAAAATAGAGTTGATTTGAGGCCACGGGTGATCTGCCCCCGATAGCTCACACACGTCATCCTCTGCTTCAGCCATTATCTTTCTACGCGCGCGCCGAACTTAAGCGGGAGATGCGTAGCAAACTTTCGCGAAGCAGACTCTCCAACGTCTTGCGAGACTTCAGACCAAGTCACGTAAACGAATTATTATTTTATATATATAATATTTATACAAATTTTCTATAAAAAACGTACTTGAATAAAAGTACCTATCTTTAAATATACTCTAAAAGTACTAGTTACCCAAAACATTTACTCAAGTTAATGTAACGAAGTATATGTAATTCCTTACTACCCACCTCTGCCCTCAACATGGATGAATTTGTGAAATGTTTTGCCTGTTCTCATCAGAATTTTGTTGTTTTAAGCCTACCTGGGAAAAGAAACTGATGACACTTAACAGTTTTTTTTTTCTTCCAAATCCAGGTCTGTTTCATGTCTGATATGTCTAATTGCAGTATTTTTTTTGGTTGTTTTTTCTTTATGCTAAAGTTTTTGTTAATGAACTCAGCACTGATTTTCCCAATAAAACGTTTGAATCCTTAATGTATTATTTAAAATTTGAGTACAGTGCATGTGTGTGTGGACCCCCTGAAATAGCAGTGGCCACCCCCTGGCCAACCCCTGTAAAAAATTCTAGCTCCGCCACTGCTTGGGTTTTGGTTTGGAGCATACAGCCCCATGCAGAACATGGTGAGGCATCTTTATCCACTATTTCATTCCTCAGCAGTGCTTCTAGCAAAATGGGGGTGATGCTGACATACGACGCACCTGGTGATCTAGTCTAGTAATTTTCTATTTCTGTGGTCAGTCTAGTAATATTCTATGTCTGTGGTCAGTCTAGTAATATTCTATGTCTGTGGTCAGTCTAGTAATATTCGATATCTCTGGTCAGTCTCGTAATATTCTATGTCTGTGGTCAGTCTAGTAATATACAAACACCTCTTCGTTTTTCCAAACTAACAAATCTCTATGGAGAGCAGTGTTCACAGATTGAGTTTTGACAGGATTCGCACAACCTGGTAATCTGTTGCAGACTGCTTTCTAAAATATATGAAAAATAAACATTAACTACACAAGAAACACTATGTGTTATTTAGTCCACACCATGATTTTGTTTCGTTAACGCTCTTTACATGGGGTAAGACTAAGACACTATTTTTTTTATTTATATCATATTTGACAGTGATTATGGCTCCTAAAACATAATTTGGCTCCCAAATATTTTGACAATGGCTCCTAAGTTTTTTATTTGTCCTGTATTGTGTTTTTTTGCCACTGTGGTGGTCTTAATTTTTACCCTGGTTATGGACAAACAATCTTTTGAAAATGCATGTGACTAACCACAGTCCAGTCTTAGGCCTGATTTCCAACAATGTATTCAATACTCACACTGAATTCACGACATGATAATCAGTCTTTTCATTTATTCCATAATTAATAACATTAATAACATTAATGAATTAATGTTAATTATTTTTCCAGGATTTCTACATACAGCATTATCAGTTAAAGACTCTCAGTAGTTGGGCTCTGAAATGTCCGTCACATTTCTCCCCAGAACACTCAGCTCCCAGCTGGACAGCTGCTGCACAAATCCACGATTGGGCCTCATGTTGGAATTACATTTTTTAATGTGATTCCATGCCTCCTTATATGAATCAGAAAACACAGAGGTTGTGTGAAATTTTGATGTGTATTTTATCTACATGCTATGAACTGGGAGGGAGTGGGTTCTTCCATGATTCACCAAAGATTACCCATCTCTCTCACTGTCAGAAAAACTTAGCTTAGCTTTCACTGATATCCACAATATATACAACATTAGCTGTTCTTGCTCATATAGCTCAAAGTAAGTCATACTTATCCACAAGTTATTTAAAAGATTTGTGAGTCTATTGACTAGGTATTTGTTAGCCTCCAAAGCTCCAGTGCTACAAAACTCCAAAAAGCAAATGTCTTAGCTGATCTACTACAGCTAGTGATATTTTCCCCCCAAAACTATTCCTTTAAGAAGCAAATGGATTAAACCATAATATGAATGTAACACAAACTGAATTTGCAGGTTACCAATTGTGGCTGAAATGCACTTACAATCAATGTGGCTTCAGAAAATGACTCCAACAAAGAGTAAGAAACACCCACAGTGAACATTTAAAATTACCTTCAGAGTGTACTTATGGCGGTATATGAGGAAGGCCATCGCCATGGCACTGCAGCGACTAACGCCATGTGTGGAGAATATGATGGCAGCAGATCCAGCATTAAGATGAGAGGCTGGAATATTAAACACAGTTCAGACCTTCACAATAATTTTCTGTGAAATTCATGTACAAATACATGACAGAACATCTATACACTTACATAGAAAAACGCACACTCTCTCAAAAGAGCTGAACAAATCAGCATTCATAGAATCTGCCACCCGGACATGCAGGACCGTGACGTTTGCCTTTTCAAACCTAGTTGCAAAACATTAGTTTCAAATTCTCAGATGGCTTTGAGTCATTTAGGTCATTTTTCTTGGTTGGCATGCAATCAAAAAAGAAGAAGTACAAACATACATCTGGTGCCTATCTTCAGAAACATTGATCAAAGCAGTCAGTTTCAGGTCTTTGAGGATCTGAGGATTTGTTGCCTTTCTGAATTCGCCCATATAGAGCTGGCCAGGCAAGATTTCCACTGGATACGACATCAGGCATTCCAGCTCCTTTAAATACACACAAATTTAAATACTTTAATACATAAACAAGGCCTTCACATTCACAGCAGTTCATAATCCCAAAAGCCCAGATCACACAAATTACCCTTATTGTGTAAATTATTTTCTGTGATCTGAAGAAAGGGTAGTTTGCAGAAAACCTCTCGTAGCCGCCAATGAGGATTTGGACTGGATGGTGACTCACTTTTGACAGGCTGTGAGCGCAATGTGTAGCTGGACCTGTGGAGCAGATAACAGATATCCACATATGAGTCAAGAAACATGTAATAACTATTTAATATTTGTGTAATGGGTCTATTTGTGATCAGGTTGTGTGCTTGAACCCAGACTGCTTGGTGAACTGGTTAAATGGGTTAAATGCAGAGAAGAATTCTGTTCTGTAGGTATGAAAAATGGTCACTTATAGGTCAATACTGACCAGTGTCTAGAAAGGAAGCGGCATTGCTGTCGTACACAACAATGTATCTCACACTCTCAATTTCCAAATCAGGGGGGATGATAAATTCTCCTTCCAAATTCTGAACATAAACAAAACACATAAACAATATTCAAATGACATGCACATACACTTTAAAAATATTTTCACTCATGAGGAAAACTATGCACCGTACCCACTTAGCGTTCCTGGCCGTAATGATGTGGCTGCAGTGAAACGCTCCCTCTGAACGGGCATCTGTGTCAAGGGTGGGAGACATGTTTCAGCTGATGCACAAAGACATTGTTAACCATCAAGGCGAACCCATGCAAATTGACGTTCTGTTAAATGGTTGAATCCACGATTGTGATGCCATTTTTGACATTACATTTACAAATGTGTGTGTGCTTCACTTGGTGAGTTAAATAGTGTTTAGTAGTGTTGTTGCTTAAACAATCAATGGCACCCAAATCTATAACATGATGTTCTGGGTTCTTACCAATCAAACACAGGTAGTTGGGTTCTGAGAGTCTGGAGCCCTGCTCAACCTGGTTGAGGATGTTGTACAGCTCGGTGGGCTCACAGAGACCCCTTTCAGCCATGCGTGTGTTCTCAAGCTGAGGGAGACAGGACTGTGATTAAAACAGAACGTGCCCGACTTTTGACTAGTCGCGCGGGAGTTTAGATGGTTCTACATCACACTTGAAGGCTTGTGTTTACATACAGCCTGGAGCAAGAAGCCCAGTGGCTACGTCATTGCTATAGTAACCAATAAACGACGATCTGATTGGCCGGGACCGCCCACTGTTACCAGACATGCTTCAATAACCAATCACAGCGCGTAATTTGCACATCTGTTTGTAATGTACCAGCCTGATTGGCTGAGGAGGATATGGGAAGTGTTTTTGAAAATCTGACTACAACAGCTGGCAGGTATGGCTGGACTCGGGGTGAGTTTCAAATTTTACTGATCATATAACTGTACTATATGGTTCAATTTATGGGGATTCACATCTCATTTATTGAATTTAGATGGGCCCTTACTTCCAGTGAAGATAAATCTGAATGCGTCAGATAAGATTAAATACACAATATGGACAAAAGTACTGTGTTTTTCGGGGTTCGGGCTAGGCCAGGGGTGCATCAAGCTTTTCAAAAAAATGCGGGCGTTCTGGGATGGGGAAGCCTATACATGGAATATCCAACGGGATGGAATTCTAGTCAAGTATTTGCGTCACGCTGCCATTTTACTGTTTATTAGTCTTAGTAACACCCAAACTTCTTTAGTCTTTAGACTAAAAGTCTGAGCATTTCAGTCTTATTTTAGTCAGAATTATCCATGACTGTTTTAATCTAGTTTTAGTCAATGAAAACTGGTGACATTTTGGTCTAGTTTTGGTCTTTGAAAGTTGTATTTTAATCTCGTTTTTAGTAATAAAATTAAACCCACATTTGTAAAACTGGTAAAAGTCTTCACATTCAGTGTGTTGGCCTGAACTGACCTGAATTTTTGTTTAGTCCTGAACAAATATAGTCTACATTACACTTTAGGATCAGCTTGTTTCGCATGCATATGGGATAGATTGCTCATTAAAATGCTGTGTGTGTGTGTGTGTGTGTGAGAGAGAGAGAGAGAGAGAGAGAGAGAGAGAGAGAGAGAGAGACTACTCTGCCCCTGACACTTTACTGGCCCAATATTTCCCAATATTTTTTTCCACTTTAGATAGATTTAATTCACAGTTCTTCTCAATGAACAAAAGTACTGGGGCGTAACACTGTCAAACTCTAAGGGCGAGCGTTCCGATACTTTTTCCCTCCCTCCGTATCGTACAGGAAATAACGTCTCGCCTCGAAGAGATATTTTAGCATAGTTTTCTTTTTTAAACCACATTTAGTCTCGTTGTTATTCCTCAACAATATTACAGTTTATATAAATGTTCGTTGATGTCGATATTTCGTCATAATTATCGCTGATGGAACCAACACTAGTTCGATGTAGAAAAATTTTCCTGGCCAGCCCAGAGGTCTGTCCTCATTAAACAATGGAATTAAACAAGATTGCGAGGCAGGATTTCTCGTCCAACATTGGTTCCTGAGATCCTAAATGCTCTACAGAATGAATGGGCACAAATTCGAAAAGAAACTCCAAAATTTTATGAAAGCCAACCCAATACAGACTTTGTATTTTAATGCAATGTCATTAAAGTTGATGTATGGTCAGATGTTCCAGTAATTTTTGTCCTTGTAAAGTTTTGTAGATAAAGAATGTGAAGGCTACAGAAGATTACATTCATAATTGCGTTATGTAAATGCAGAAAAAAAACACAAATATGTTTGTGCATGTTGTTCTGGCACCCACAGCCAGGCTGATGTTAATTTGAAATCTTGAAATGTGTCTGTAAGCTCGAATGTGCCCTGTTTCTGTGCAGTCACATTGTGGCTTCCATTGTTTTTGTTTCTCATAGCGACTGAGCAGAGTCTTCCAGAAGCGTAGGAAAAAGACTGCTAGCAGTCGACAATGGGCAATAAAGACCAAGAGGTCAGTAATGCCAACATCTGGCCGTAATGTAGAGCTGCAGAGGTGAGTAGACCTTTACAACAGTGGACTAGTAAACCAGGGCAGTAGCACTAAAAAAGAAATTAGTTCTTCTTAGCACAGGAGATGACGCCTTTTTGAGGTCCTTGGGCTGAAATCCTCTTCTAATTTGTGCTGCTCCTGAATAGCGGTCTCCACAGCAGATCAGCTGTCTCCATTTCCTTCTCCCTCACCACATTCATATACCTCCTACTGGACATTCCTTTTCACCTCTTCCCTGCAGCTCCATCTTCATCATCCCCAGCACACATCCACACCAAAGCAGTCTCGACTCTCTGACTTTTTTTCCCAAAGGTCCAACTCGAGCTGTCCCACTTATAAACTCATTCTTGATCTTTGGGCTGAAAAAAAATGTTTAAAAAAAAATACAAGTACAACAGATAGCAAAGCAATCCAAGTGTTGTCGCCAACAAAACCAAATTAAATTCAAGTAATTTGTGTAAATTATCACAGAGTTACTGTAGTCTATTACAGTATTACTGTTATTTATTGTGTCCATGTGGTGTCACAGTCCTGTGTATACTTTGGGCTTGTCTCTGTGGATATAGTAAATGCACTTCAGATGACAAAACCAAGATTCAGCCAGTTTTGGAGACGAGAGATAAAGACTGCAAGCAGATGTCAGCTTCTTCAAAAAATGAGGCTTCATGTCATCCATTGGGAAGCATTGTGCAGTGGTGCCAGTCCAGCATCGGTCAGGTAAATGTGAAATATCGAGTGCCAAAGCAGTGACAACAGAAATGCTTTAGACCAGTTTCTTACTCCAAATTATCACTCTTTTTTTTGAAGATCTGGACCAGATTCTTGAATGTATTCCTCTTCTGGAGAGTGTATTCACAGAGAGTAGAAATTCTTCATCAGAAAGTGGAGGACCTTCAAAAGGAGCTACATTTGCTGCATGCCAGTGTAATAATTAGAACCTAAGATTGATTCTGATTTATTTTTATTGTATAAATTTTATTCTGATTGTTGCAATAAACAACAAAATATGAATGTTGTGGTTCCTTCTATCTGCCATGTGTTTTCTTTTGAAGATATCTCATGGACCCAGAAGGCCTTGCTGCCACTGTGTTCCATCAGTCCTACAACAGCTTCAGCAGAGCTCTGTAGACACCTTAACCACTCCTCCTCCTCCTCCTCCTCCACATCCACCTCCACCTCCACCTCCTCCTGCTCCTCCTCTTCCTCTGCACCTAACCAAGAAGACTCCACAGAAACTGAGCTTAATCCCCAAACAGAAAACGGTTTTCACTACCTCACAGGTAATAACCAAAAAAATAAAAGGGTTTTTACTATTTCTGAGGTTTAGGGATATGATGATACAAATCTATTATTTTTTTATTTATATATGTGTTAAAATTAAACTATTTATATACCACACAGATTCATATGGATAACTTTGGTCTTGCTAAAGTGAAGTGGCCCAAAGCATGCAGTGTGAACAAAAGGAAATTCTTTTCTGTTTTTAACCTAAGTGGAGCAGGGGGCTGCCACTAATGAATGGTGCCCAGGGAACAGTGTGTAGGGATGGTACCTTGCTCAAAGGAACCTCAGTGATGACACTAGTAGTGTTGGGATTTGACCCCACAACCTTCTAAATGCAGGGGCTATGCCCTAAACACTGCACCACTTGCTAGACTTCTAATAAAAAATTCTCCAAATTTCAGCTACTAGGATTTATAGTCAACAGTTCATTCAAACATGCACAGCACAAGCCACTCCTTATTATCCTACTTCACTGAACCCAGATCCAAAGCTTTGATCACAGTCAGTGTTTTCTTTCTACAAACAATGGCAAATGAGGCCCGCTCAAAAGAAACAGGATGGCATTGCCGATACAGTTTTACATTTACATACACAGTTTTTTATTCTGATTTTTGAAACTGCATTGGAATCATAAAATGTCTAAAGAACTTTTTGGCAGAAATGTAAATCTTAAATGTTCTCTCAACTCACATTTCAACTAGACTTGCGCTTTTAATATTTGAGAGTTAATTGAAATGATGCTGGTTCAAAAAGAAAGAAAGTCAGTGTTAAGTAAACAGTGCTGTAACAGTAAATCCTCTTCTGAAACCATGCCATATAGGCTCCTTGAATTTAGTGAAATTTGGCAAGTAACTGAATTTAATTTTTAAGATGTATTGGAACCCTGACTGTAGCAAATAATGAGTTGATGCTACAATATCAAATCCTCAGGGTTTGTTATGGTCCATAGGTGCAAGAAATATCAAATATTTCAATCTATCTCTATATTTATATTTGAATTTTTGGAATTAATACATTAGAAGGGACACAACTGTTTGTATTGTGGTAAGTGATTCTGCCTACTTTCTTCGTTTAGGAGAAAACGGATCATCGTATTGCTGTGACTCTCCAGGACCTACGGGCTGTGCGGCTGAGGAAAGTGGCTGTTAACTCCAATGTCCGGGTAAAAAAGCGCCTGTCCTTTTATTGTGTCATCATTCTGTGCTTTAGATTATGTAAAAGAGTGCATGAGAGTGTTGGCATGCATTTGCAGGTGTCTCCTGACAGGAGAAAAGCGCCTCTGGTCACATTAGCAGATCTCCAGAAAATAAGTTTGAAGCGCACTTCACGCAGCCTCCCCACTCTGATGCTGCACCAGGACAAGTAAGTTGAGTGCCCCATCCAGAGAGTAGTTTTGATGACTTGAAATCCAGAGCTATTTGTAGCTGGTGGCCTGCTGGTTTGGGAGTTGCCCCTTTGATCAGTAAGCCATGGGTTCAAATCCCAGGACTGCTACTGGAACCACTGAGGTACCCTTGAGCAAGGTAAAGTGTCCCCTTATAGTCAACACCGCATACAGTGTAAAAGACCCATAACCCCAAATTACTCCAGGAAGTCTGCCCCCTTTAATATAGGGAATGGACTTCACTTTGGATAAAAGGGTCTGGTAAATGTCATACCTGTAAAAGTAACTAAGTAACTTGCATTTTACAATTTTTATATAATTTTTTTTGTGTGTAGGTCCCCAACTAAAAGTCCTGCGAAGCTACGTGTACAGCTTAAAAAGATCCACATTGACGGGTGAGTAAATAAGTAAATAATTTGTGAGCCCCAAAGACATTCACACTTTTAGATGAAGACCTTCTTGAAATAAACTTGTATTCAACAGTGCTCCAGAAGGGACACCTTTTTGCAATAAGGAGAATATGGAGACCTTAAGCAATAATACAATCACAAACCAAGCTTTGGCCACTGGGCATCTGGTAAGCAACTCTATTTCATAAAGTATAATAATTATAAGGAATAAACCGAGGTTGGAAAATTATCAATCAAATGAATCAAGGGCAGAAATGAAATAGTATAAAAATTTCATGTTTCCAATTTTTATTTTTTTTTAAATAACAGGTAGCAGACCACAGTTTCAAGCTATTATTTACTGTTTATGTTTTCATTTGTACAGAGTCTGGTAACTGCTGCATCCAAGATACCAAGGACCATCTGCTGAGACTGTGGAAATTAGCCATTCAAATGTTGTACTTTTGTCATGCAATATTGCACATTGTGTTCTGATTTATTTCTTTATTAAATGACTTATTTTATAAGAACACATATAGGATAAATGTTATTTCATTACACCACAATTGAACAGTATTAACATTCTGACCAGTGATTGTCCCCTTGAATATGCTCAAGAGAGCAAACCAAAGTTTGTGTTGTTTACATTGTTAAATGTTGTTAACAATATTTTCTTGAAACCACTTGTTTTTTACATCTATTGACCTAAATGTGATGTATCATAATGCCACTGTAACATTTTTCTTAAAGTTAACATAACATGAAATTCTAAGCTTGCCTGTATGTTTTATATGTAATTATTACAAATACAAATGGACACTTTACACATTATATTAGGTATATAAGTGGTCACAGGTGGGTGTTAGATTGGAGGGGGGTTGTCACATACATGCAAGCATGAAGTCTCTATAAACTAAGGTAAAACCTGTAATGGTTAGAGACATGATGTATATACACTATATGGATAAAATATTGGGACACCTGACCATTACACCAACTGGTATTTAAATGATATTGCATTCTAATCCAGGGTTGGTCCTCCTTTGCACCTATAACAACATCCACACTATTTGGGAGATTCCTGTAGGAGTGTGTGCTCATTCATTCTGTACAGCATTTATGAGATCAGACACTAATGTTGGACTAGAAGGTCTGGGTCACAACCTACGTTCCAGTTCATCCCAAAGATGTTGGATGGGGTTGAGGTCAGGGCTCTGAACGGCCAGTCAAGTTTGCTTTGTGCACTAGGACACAGTAATGCTGGAATAGAAAAGGTTCTTCCCTAAACTGGGCCCTCAAATTTGTAAGCATGGTGTTGTCCAAAACTGTGTTGGTATGCTGAAGCATTAAGATTCTACATCACAGTAATTCACAGTAAAGGGCCACCTGAATTCAAGTAAAGTGTGGGTTAAGGTTTGTAGGTATGTGTAAACTTGCAAAGGAAAAAAAAACATAAGATTGAACGCAAATTACAATAATATTGTTGATTTTATGTCTGTAAAGGCTTCCGGACCTCTCCCCGTGTCATCCCAGTACTACTGGGAGTGTCTGGTCAGAGCTTCGTCATGCAGGAGATTCGCTGGAGTATTTGAATAAGTCTTTGGTCGAGGGCCATTTTGAAGAAATCTTTTGTTCTTTCAAACTTGTTCAAAAGACATCGACTACTATTTTGGAAAAAAAAATCCCAAATCAATTCAAATACAGCAAATAATTAAAAATGCACATTGGCATTTAGGTTTTTTTTTTGTTAATATAATCCATTATTGTAGGTTTATTGTAATGTTAAGAGTTATTATAAGTGATTTAAAGAGCAGAAACAAATATGTGAAAATTATTTGTACTATAATAAAGACGTTTTATCATTTATGATTAGTCGTTTGTTTTTACGCGCACAAGATACACTCAATGCACATATTTCTGTATTACTATTATTGTTATTAATATGATTGTTCTTTTTGTTGCTGTTATTGTTATTATTAATAGTACTGGAATATTTATTTTATGAATGTGTGTGAATTAAAACTGGCGCGTGACGTGTTTTGCGTCACCGGGCAGGAGGTTGATGACGTAGGCAGAAGCTACGGCCCTCCAGTTTCCAGCATGGCGGCGCCCATACGGGTGGGCTCCCTGCTCCTGAGTGAGGAGGTAGAGGATGTCTTCTACAGGGACGAGGGGGTCTGCGTGCTGGGGGTCTTCGGGAAGAGCGCTCTGCAGGCCGGCTGCGCGAAGGAGTCTTTAATAAACACTCTGGCGGACAAGCACGTCTTCCCTCTGCTGCGGGATTGGGGTCCGGGTGGTCCTGGTGGA
>JBBMFX010053552.1:0-11117 GCA_037832545.1 Rhabdalestes septentrionalis
TCTCAGAACCCCCCCACTTATGGAAAGCTTGATATGCCCCTGGTGACTACAATCCTCTCTGCAAAGAACCAGAAGCACAGAGGTAGTTTATATAGATTGCAATTTTAAATACAAAAATACTGAACTACATGCGTGCTGCTGTAATTTCTGCTGCAAAACGAAGCAGCCCGAGATTTCGCATCTTGTGGCTGAAGGTGCTTCACGGCAGCCATGCGTCTCCGCTCCGCTCTGCTCCCTTTTTACTGGAGCTTTTTGCAAACAGCTGCAGACCTGGATTACACACGTTTTTATTTGATGGTTGGATTTTTAATGCTGAGATTTAATGCTGAGTTTTTATATATATATATTTTAGTGCTGTAAAGCGATTCATTAAAATGAACTAAAATAATTAAATTAATTGATTAAATTGCATTTCTGAATCAACCCAATGCATAATGTATAATACACAATAAATCATCAAATTTACAAAGAAGGCTATGTTTATTTGTTTTTTCCCCAACTCTGTCATATTTTTAAAAGCTGTGAGATAAAAACAAAACTTACCTCTGAATAGAAAATGCATAACCAACCTGAGAGAATCTCTGTCTTAAGACAAAACCAAAACTTTAAATAACTGCCACACTGGAATGCTTCGCCTTGAGGTGATATGATAGTGATGTAGTGCTTTGGTGGTAACTCTTGTTGTAACTTAAAACGAAATTGTCCATTGAACTGCTTGTGTTTACCTTCCATCACTAGCTTGAGCAGCAGCATTAGCCACAAGAAGTGGCTCTCACGAGTTTTCGGGCAGCCATCACGAAGTACATTTTAATCAAAATGCGGCTCCAATCATGATTTAAGGCTTGTTCGTGCTACGACAACACTTCTCTTGGTTCACACGTATTTTGATTAAATTGTGTTTTGTGTTCGCTGCATGAACACTGGTGAGATCGGGCTTCTTCTAGTGATGGGTCGTGCTTGAACGATTCGTTCATTTTGAACTAATCTTTAATGTGACTCGGAAATTCGTCGAGTCGTCTCATACGAGTGATTCATTCAGTCGCGCATACGCATTGGAATTACTGCGTCTCAAACCCGAAGACTCGAGAGATAAACTAATCAATTCTTATTCCGGCTCAGGTTGCATAAGTTAACATTACAGGGCTGTCACGTAATGAATGTACGACTCAAACCCGACGACTCGAGAGATGAACTAATCAATTATTTTTCCAGCTCAGGCTGCACTGGTTAGCTAATTGGGCTGTCAGCAGATGAACGAATAACTCAAACCCAAAAACTTGACAGATAAGGGGTGAGGTGAGCGAATCATAGACTAAAGACACAGGTAAACAATGAATGAACCTTTTCTGTTTCTTATAGCATTATAGTTTTGTGTTGTTTGTAGTATGATCAACGTTTGTGTAAACAGTAGATGTGTTAGGGAAGTAACACGTAACATTATATATATATATATTGCTAAAATGAACAAAATTAACAAGGCGACTCGAAAAAAGGTTTCTTCATTTTGCTGTGTGAGAAAGGTTCTAGTCGGTAAAATGATCCAAACTTCCCATCACTAGCTTCTTCTCCTGGCAAGCTGTTCGCTGGCATGCCGTAATAGTGCCCTCACTGATAATTATGTGGTACTGCAATGCAGAGGGGCGTTTAGTTTTCAAATCAATCGAGGATCAATTTATTTTAAAGCATTATAGAACATAAATTCTCTCAAATTGTTAACACGATATTTTTAACAGCACAAAAAAATATATATATGTAATAATTATTATTATTACTATTTTTTTTTACTACCGGTAATTTTTTTTGTCTTCAAATTAAAGTGGTTTAAAAGTCTCATTGTTAACTTTGCAGTAAGTTCTTCCATACTATGTTGCAGAAGTTATCTGGAGATTTTTGGCCACTCCATGTTTTCCAGGTCACCATCTATTTCTGTTTTCTGAGGTTGTTCTGGCACACTTGGACTTATGTTTAGGGACACTATCTCACTATCCTCCAGAGGTCCAACAAAGAGCAACAGAATTATTTTTCCCTTCCGGATACCCTTACCGGTTTTAAGCCTCATGCAGTTTGGCATTGTCCTTTGTTTGAATTTCAATAAAAAAAGAGGTTAAACCATTGGGGTGTTCTAAAACTTTTGAGCAGTGGTGTATATTCCCCGATTTTACACAGATCAGAGGTCGCGGAATCAGTCTCACACGGATTTTTCTGAGAAGCTAACAGATCTCTACAATAACACGGAAACTGCAGTTCTCTAATTTTTTGTTGTTGTTGTTGTTGTTGTTGTTGTTGCTTTTTTCGTGGCAGTGTTTTTTTTTTTACCATTATATGTAAATTCCTTAGAAAAAATATAATTAACTCATTTTGTAACATAATTACGTTTGTAAAATAAAAGCTTTTTGTAACATAATTATGAACGTAATTTTTGTGTCATTGACAGAAATGTCAAATCACAGGAGTTCCTTCATTAGTGTGCTTGCTCCAGCTAACTATTGATCTTCTTTTTTATTATCGTCTTTATCTTCTTGCTTTCATTCACTCGTTTTTTTGGCCCCCTACTCCTCACAGGACTTTCAAGATAGAGACACCGTTCCAGCTCTGAAACGTCAGGACCGGTCTGTAATTACTTGCTCAAAGTTTTGTGCTACGTCTTTCGTTTGTTATTCCCTTTTTTTCTGGCAAAAGAATATGGCAAAAGTATTTGCACACTAAATTTGATATAGTCCTGCTGAGACACCCAAAACCCACACGCAAACACAAAAACATACACACACACACACACACAATCCTATTTGCACCCTGTACGCCCACTCTTTCCTAAAGCGGGATTTTGAAGTGACGCGTTAAAGCGCACGCGGACCTGAGCTCGGGACAAGTCTAGACATGCAGAGAGCGAGCGAGAGAGAGAGAAAGAGGGAGAGAGAGAGAGATGCACAGGACACTAAGGTTTCAGGACGCAAGGGGGAAAAAGGTGAGAATTTTAAATATAAATTCAGAATAATCTTTCAAATCAGCCTAAACAGATCGGAGGAGCACACACACACACACACACGCACACTGACTCACTAGTGTATTTTACTGCTTACAGTGCAGGACTGCAGCTCACTCACCTATTTAAAGATCTAACATTCCGTCATACTGCTGTACATCTCACACACACACTGCTAACCAGCATCTACTGTACTTTTTACATACAGCGAGAGGGTTTAACCAAACACACACCCTGCTAATCAGGATCAACAGTACTTTTGACAAACAGTGAGGAGGTTTAACCAAATGCACATACGCACACACATTGCTGCTTATCATCTACTACACTTTACACACACTGCAATTATTATGTACAGCCGTACAAACAAAAAGATATAAAAATACACTATAATAACAAACTGCTGTAATAATGTGCTGTTTTAATAATATACCGCAATGATAATACAGCCTTACAATAACACAGTGCTATAATACAATACTGCCTGTAGTAAAATACTGCTACAATAACACACTGCTGTAATAATAAACTGCTATATTACTAGTATTGCAATAATATAGTGCATCAACAATATACTACTACAATTATGTATTGCAATAATGATAAACTGCTATAACATCCTGGAATAAGAATATATACTGCAATAATATATGCTTATAACACACTGCTGTAATAATATGTTGCTATAATATATAATATGTAATAATAGGTGCTACATTACACTGCTATAATAACACAGTCCTGAAAGTACCCTGTGATAATAATTTACTGCTATAATAATATACAGCTCTATTTATACCCTGCTATAACAATATACTGCTCTAAACATATACTGCTAGAATAACACACTGCTAACTGCTATAATAATATACTGCTGTAATAACATACTGCTGTAATAAGACACTGTTATAATATTGGTCTGTTATATGGACACACTGCCATAATAACATACTGCTATGATAGTATACTACTGTAATAATACACTGCTGTAAAAATATACTGCTATTATAATATCCTGCTATGATAAAATATTACTACAATAATACACAGCTGTAATAATATACTGCTATAAAAATCTGCTAACATAATAGTATACCGCAATAATAATACACTGCTATAATAATCTGCTAACATAATAGTATACCGCAATAATAATACACTGCTATAATAATCTGCTAACATAATAGTATACTGCAATAATAATACACTGCTATAATAATCTGCTAACATAATAATATACTGCAATAATAACATACTGCTGATACACTGTTGTATTAATATATTGTTGTAAAAATACCCTGCTGCGATAATATAACACACTGCTATAATTTTTATATTTAAAAATAGCATATAATTATTTATTTATCCACACACTCACATGCCTAGTGATAGATTCTTTGCACATTAACTTGTTCTTCTTTTTTGTACACACTTTGCATATGATTTCTTTAACAATGTTGTACCTTTTTTGCCCCTTGTTTTGTTTAAACAGTGTTTATAATGTATTTACATTTACTAATTTTTTTTTCTAATCTTGTTGCCGTTTCTAGACTGTGCTGACCTTTTCTCCATTGACATTTGGGATTTATATCTTTCTTACATTCTTTTTGGTAGTCTGTAATTGTGTGCAAAAGTTTGGGCACCTAGCATGTTTGTTTTTCTGTTTGGTTGTTTGCAGGAAAAAAGTAAAAACATCTTCCAAACTATTTTAAACAACATTGGTTGAAAGTGTTGAATCACAGTATTTATATTTGATTAAGGTAAAAACTGGAGAGAAATAAAATAGCTGCAAATTTTAGGCACCCTGTTAAAACTGCTCAGTGTAAACACATTGTAGCAAACTAGGAGTCTTTTTTCTGCTTTAAGGACTTCTAGTTCTGCAATATCCCTGGGTTGTGTTGGATTAGATTTATTCGCAATATTCCAGGGGACTGTGAAGGTCTTCAGCTAGCTCATCTTGATGTAGGTTATGGTGTGGTTTGGACCACTGCGCTGTTGTTGAAGGCAGCTTAATTTCAGCTTCGGTTTCTTGACTGACCTTGTGAACTTGGCTTTCATTTCCCATCACTCCCTGATGGCTTTGCGCGGTTCTCCTGTTTTCACAGCCATATCCAGTCTCACAGCATCACAGATTCTACCACCACCTGATAGTACTGAGGTCTTCTTATGTATTGTTTAATGGCTATTGGCAAACAGCTTTTAGGTGGATTATGCCACCCTCCGATATTACGCTGTGGTGAGGTGGTATGAGCCTATTGGGTAATGCACTTGCCTTTAAACCTGATGGCTCAAAGTTGATATTTCAAACCCTCTCACTTTCTTCCGTTGTGTCCTTGAGCACATAACCCCCTCTTCAGTGGGACTGTCCCTGTAACAAATGATTGTAAGTCGTGCTGGACAAGGGTGTCTGCCAAATGCCACTTTACTAGAGGTGGGAAACACAAAGAAAAGTCATGTTTTTTGGCAAAAGAAAGTAGTTGTGTGTTTTTAGGGGGGCACAGGGGTGCATGTTGCCTGTGTGTAGCGCTTTAATTAGTCCGTATAGAACACATGTAGCTAGCGCTTGGAGCTAGCGCATGTCACAATAAGAATTTATACTTAAATATTTGTCTGTTCAGTGCAGGGGGGCCCCCCGAGAACTGGTATTTCATAATGGAAAAAGTTTAGTAAATGTACTTGAATGTTTACTATGTCTCTTTACTTGTACATTTTTAAGGTCTTCTACAGCTCAGAAGATTTAGAAGTGGCTTAATCAGAGTCAGCTGAAAGTGTTTTTACTAATTCAGCAGTTGCTTTAGTTTTATGAGTTAAAATCTCCTGTTTTAGGCCACTAGGGGTCTTTCAGCATACGGACACTTAAAAATCGTGACCCATCTGTACCACTGACCTGTGCTGATGCACAACTCCATAATAGCACAATATATGTACCCCCACACTTACATGTTTCCAGTGTTCTAATAATACTTATTTTTTCCCAACAGTTTTATTGGCTTCAGTCCAGCCTCTGGCACATCTAAATGTTGTTCTCAAATTTCTCATGTTGACTTTAATGATGAATTTGCAGGTGAACATTCTCCCTCTTGATTTTCCATAAAGATTTCCACACAGATTGTGACTGTTTCTGGTATATTTTGCTGTAATATAATGCCTTCCTTTTGCTTTTACTGGCCAGCATATGAGCCGTTGTATTCGAGTATTTTTGGGGGGTCTTCCTGATCTTAAGTGACTTGCACAGTTACCATTGGCTGCCGTTTTTTCTTAATGGTGCGTGCAAATTGCAAGCAGGAAGTGCTTTGACAGCTTTTCATAACCCACCCTTCTAACCTTTAGAGGCATCAGTTAGCTATGATCCCACAGGCCTTTCCACCAATACACACCAAAATATAATAAGCACATTTGTCAAACATATGACCTGCCTAATGAGCCCTAATTAGGCCTAAAGAGTCCTAATGACTTCACAAGTGGTAAGGTGTCCACTGCCTCTATCATGATAGTGTTCATTTTTTCATTCCTTTCTAAGTTAATCAAATAAAAAACCTATATTATAACATAAATATTGTATATTACCTAGCCAGTGGTACCCATTACCTCCAATTAAGGCAATCTTAATGCTTCAGCAATACACAACATTCTGGACAAACCATGCTTGCAACTTTGTGGACAGTTTTTCCCTTTAGGCTTGCCATAGTTAGATGAGTAATGAACCTACTTACTGCTCCATGTCGTATCGCGAGCCCTTTCTCTCAAATAACCAGCCTGCCATGTTTTTTTGCTCTTTTTTATTTTACATAAAGGCAAAATAAACCAGGTTCGAGGACCTGACAAAACAGGAACTCAAAAAGGCACTTCCAAAAAGGCTTCAAACAACGGTGGACAGACACCCCTGTCAGTCCCAACCCAACATAAATACTAAACCCACAAATAAACCACTCACTCCCAACTGAGACCCAATAACCCCTGATCACACCGGCAGGTGACATTAATAATCACCTAACCTATCCGGTGCGATCAGGAGAGGCACAAAACAAAACACACAAATAAGGGTGACCTCTAGCAGTCACCCACCATTATAACACATGTGATGTAACACTCCATCAACACTTCATGTCAAATCGCTCAACGCTAATGCAATATTTACTTAAGACCAACAATTATTTTATCGCACATTAACGCAGGGTTTTTGAAGAACCATTTTATTTTGAAAGTGTGTTGGTTTTGTGGGCTCATGATTGTGGAGCACATAGTTTCCCATGTTTTGTGCTCTAACAAACTAAATAAAACGCCCTGTAGTGGCTAGTAAATTTTTTATGTTCGATTTGAGTACATTACTGTTTGAGATTTAGAAATATTTGAACAACGTTCCTTATTTTTTGCACTTCTGCTCCTATAGCAGTTGTCGGGAACTCACTATCATGAACTTAACTGGTCCTAATAAACTCTTAAATAAATTCTGAAACCGCGCGGACTCACATGCTCATTCTCGATCACACACAAATAATTAGCCTCTGCTTTGTCCCAAAATGTGCTACTCCCCATCACAGGATTATGGGTATTGGAGTTTTTAGTCATACCTATTGTCACGGCGGCAATTTGAAAAAAAGTGCGCCATACACTACTTTACAATTAATTATTGCGCACATAATGCGCAAATACTAAACAGTGATAAACACCACCTGAAACGCTTCATGCAGTGTAGAGAGAAATGCATATGGCAGTTATGTTAACATTACAGTTAACTAGTTACTCTGTCGTCAAGCTATTCACTTCCTCTTTATACACTTATAGGCAAAGCAAGTAAACGTAACTAGTTTCTAAAAGCTCAGCTGGTCTGTTTCCCTTTAAGCTGCATCGCACCAAGGCACTGAAATCTGTGTGGTCAGGAGCGACTGTCTGAGCTCCTCTTAAGGGCCATAGAAAGGGAAATGAAAATTGGCAAGTAAGAGGGCCTCAAGATTTGTATTGAAATTACCCTCAATATGAGGATTATTCTTTTCAGCTTCAAGTAAATTTGGAGCATAAAAGCATCCAAGGCTTCCAAGAATAGTGGAACCTGTTCTAGCTGCAAATGGAGACCATATTAAAGTTTATGTATTTGAATGCAATGTCATTGAAGTCCCTGTTGGTGTAATGGTCAGGCACACAGTGTATGTATAATCTGTGTATGTGTTTTTGTAACTGATTTTCCCCAAATTCGCAGGGGCCACCCCTCCGGGTATTTTCTTCTCGTGGGTCACTGGAATTCAGCCCCACAATCTCCTGACATTCAGGTGTACACTAGCCCCTGGAGCTCAGCTCTAATATACATTATATTATACAATGTAGAATAGAATATATATTTAAACTCAAATAAGCAGGATGTCGTCTGAGCGTTTGCCCCATCAGGGGGTTATAGGTTTGAACCCAGGTGATGCTACATCCATAGGTAACTGGGCGCCTGAGAGGAGGAAACACCAGTGTGATATATTGAGTCCCAGCTAACATGCAAACGGAATAAACACAGCAGTTCTGTATTAGTTCCTGGACTGAGAGGCACAAAAATGTGAGAACATTTGTGTCCTCTATGTGAGTGTGTTTGTGTGTGTGTGTGTGTGTGTGTGTGAGAGAGAGAGAGAGAGAGTGTGTGTGTGTGTGTTCGTGCATGTGTGTCTGTTTTGACTAAACCAAGAGGTCTGAACTCTAGAGTCCTCAAATGAACTCAGTAATCAGTTACTTTATTCAGTTCCTTCAGATCTGCTCTCCATTACTGATCCACCCACTCACAGGCGTTAAGAAAGATTTTCTGCATTTTTACCCTGTTGTTATTTTTTTGTACAGACTTTACATTGGATTTCTTTAGCCATGTTACACTCTTTATGCATGTTTTAGTTTTTAACCATTCCCTTATTTTGTATTTACATTTACTACATTTACTGTGCTGACATTTTCTCCATTGACATTTGCAATTTCTTCCATTCTGTTTATCTGTCTATAACTGCGTGCAAAGGTTTGGTCACCTAGCATTTTTGTTTGTTTGTTTGTTTGCAGAAAAAAGGGGAAAAAAAACATCTTCCAAACTATCTTAATACATTTTTAATGCTTGAAAATGTTGAATCACAGTATTTATATTTGATTAAGGTCAAAACTGGAGAGAAATAAAATGGTAGCTGCAATTTTTAGACACCCCATTAGGTCAGTACTTTGAACTAAACTGCTAATTTAGCAAGATTACAAACACTTTATTCTAATTAGGAGTCTTTTTTTCTTCTTTAAGGAGTTGTCCTTCTAGTTCTGCAATATTCCTGGGTTGTGTTGGGTGAGATTATTTGCAATATTGCAGGGGACTGTGAGGGGCCTCAGCCTGCTCATCTTCATGTAAATGTAAATGTAATGTAGGTGATGGTGTGGTTTGGGCCACTGCCTTGAGGCAGCCTCTTTTCAGCTTTGGTTTCTAGACTGATCTTGTGAACTTGGCTTTCATGCCCATCACTCCCTGTTGGCACGTCTCTCCAGTTTTCACAGCCACATCCAATCTCACTGCGTCAGTTCTACCACCACCTGGCAGTGCCAACGCCTTCTTCTTCTTTAGTTTCTTAATGGCTATTGGCAAACAGATTTTAGGTGCATTATGCAACCCGCCATCTACCAAATAATATTTTTCTCCAAACATACTCTGTCATTATATTTGCTTTAGTCGGTCAAACCCTCGTGTCCAAAATGCCTCTGGCGCATCTACTAAATGTTTTTCTCAAGCTTCGTTTGTTGATTTTAGTGAAGACTTTGCAGGTGAACCTCCCCCCTCGTGATTTTCGATGAAGATTTATCTCACAGATAGTGACTCTATCTCATATTTATTGCTGTAATATAATGCCTGCGCTTTGCTTTTTGACTGGCCAGCATATGAGCAGTTGTATTTGAGTTTTTGGTGGCGTCTTCCAGATCTCGCCGTGACTTGCACAGTTACCATTAGCTGCCGCTTCTCCTTAATGATCCGTGCAAGAAGTGCTTTGACAGCGTTTCATAACCTTTCCTTCTAACCTTTAGAGGCATCAGTTCACCATTATCCCACAAGCATTTCCACCAATATAAAACCAAAATCGGATTTTTTTCTATTAAGCAGAAAAAAAAAAAACCCTGCCAAATGAACCCGAAAAAGGCCTACTGAGGCCTAATGACTTCACAAGTGGAAAGGTGTTCACTTCCTCCATTACAATAGTATTCATTTTTTCAGTTTTTATGGTAATAAAGCATAACAAATATATAATAATATTATAATGTCGATATTATGTATTACATAGCCAAATTGCATAGATCTGTACACCTACAAGATAAGGAGGTCCTATGTGGACCAAAGTATTAGGAAACATCTTTTTTTCTAGGTTTGGGATAAAAGGGGCCTTTACTTCCAGTGAAGGACAATGCTGTGCTTCCAAATTTGTGGACCCAGTTTGTGGAAGAATCTTTTCTATTCCAGCATGACTGTGTCCCTGTGCACAAAGCAAGGTCTATAAAGACATGGTTGGCTGAGTTCAGTGTGGAAGAACTTACCTAGTCCTGACCTCCAGCACCTGTGGGATGAACTGGAATGGAGATTGTGAGCCAGATATTCTCGTCTAACATCAGTGCCTGAACTTATTAATGCTCTAAAGAATGAATGGACACAAATCCCCACAGAAACTCCAAAATCTTGTTGAAAGACTTCCAAGAAGAGTGGAAGCTGGTATACTTGAAAAGGAGGACCAACTCCATACTAAGGTCTAACTCTTTGAATGCAATATCATTAAAGTCCCTGTTGGTGTAATGGCCAGGCATTCCAGTACTTTTGTCCACACAGTGTATGTATAATCTTGTATTTCCCCAAATTTGTGGGGCTCTTTCCTTCACACCAAACGACCAGGCATTTTCTTCTCCCTGTTCACTGGAATTCAACCTCACAATCTCCTAACATTCAGGTTGAATCACTGAAGAGCCCCTGGAGCTCAGATCTACTATACACTGGATTATATCATGCGGCATGAGGTCATAGGTTTTTGTGTGTATGTGTTAGTGTGTGTACTCGGTTATTGTATTATGGCTTTTTGACCTCTCTCTCTCTCTCTCTCTCTCTCTCTCTCTCTCTCTCTCTCTCTCTCTCTCTCTCTCTCTCTCTCTCTGTCTC
>JBBMFX010053606.1:0-11115 GCA_037832545.1 Rhabdalestes septentrionalis
AAAATCCTTACAAAAACAATAGGGTTCTTTGCAGCTTCGCTGCTCGAACCCTAAAAAAAAAATCATCCACATAAAAACAATAGGGTTCCCCGCACTACGTGCTTGGACCCCTAATAATAATAATAATAAATACCGATTGTAACAATCTGTCAAGTAATCACAAAAAAAATCCAAAAAAACAAAAGACTTCCCACAGCCTACATAAGGACATCATTGTGTTTAAAGACTAAGTTGCTCATGCCGATGTTGAAGAAAACTAAATGCATAAATGCATGGTTACACTTAACAATGATAGATTCTGTCAATGCAGTTTATAAATGATAGTCTTTTACATATGAAAGTGGAAAATAACATAGTTTGTGGACATAACTTGAAAATAAATACAATTTAGTGCAGCTCTCGTCATTAAATTTAAAATCACTAGTGGCTTGTGTAGTCCTTAGGTAGGCTGTGTGAAGTTTTTTTTTGCCATCACTACATTGTCAAAAAACATAATAATAATAATATTTATTATTGTTGTTGTTATTATAATAATAATAACAATAATTATTATTATTGACCAAATGTTACCCCCTCAAAAATACCTGTCATACGTGTTCCACAGCAGCAACACGGGGCTGCCCATGAATGCGCGTGTCTACTAATTGATCTTAATATGCGCTGGATATCGGTTGATGCTAATTATGTAAACATTTTCAAATATCATCCCTATTAATCAGCCACACTGATAGTCAGTGCCACTGCTTCTCTCCTTTGTGCTACATTGGTTCATTTGTACCCATCTTCCACTTTACTTTTTCAACTCACTGTAATTGGTCCCAAGCCTAGACCACCAAAAAAGAACAAAATCATGGTTTAATTGGATTTGGATTGGGTACACCACTTTTTGGCCTCCTTTACAGCACTGAAAAGGGTAACATTCACAATCAGCGTTAAATCAGTTTAGGTCAAATGTTAATCAGTTCACTTCAAAAGTCCAGGAAAAGTTAATTATGTCCATTCACAAATTCAGAATGTTCATACACTTGCAAAAGGGTATGTGAATCCCTAAGCAGACAAATTCAAATGCCACTGGTCCACGTATGAGAGATTTCCTTTAAGGCACAGTTCAGTCTTTATACTTGTTGAAAAAAAAGACTACTTGCTTACCACTGCTCAATGGAAAATGAAGAAGCTTAAATCACACACTGGGGTCATGGCCGGAGTACTGAAAGGTGTCCAGATATGCAGGGTAATGTTTCTTTCACTCCATGATCTCCAATAATTGTCCTTGTGATCCTAAAGGCTACAGCTCGATCCGACGGGACCGCAATCCAGTCCATCTAGGGTAGGAAAGAGCACTCGAGTTGGGTTGTTGTGTGTTCACGTGTCTGTTTCCGTGTTTGTTGTGAGCACTTAAGTGTTGTGTGTTCACGTGTCTGTTTCTGTGTTTGTTGTGAGCACTTAAGTGATTATTAGTTCCCCCCGGTTTCACCTGTTTCTAGTTTAGCAGAGAGCACTTGAGAGCAGGTGAACTCAAAGGGAGGGAACCTCTGCAGCCTTTATTTGGAGGTTTTGAACAACAGGACCATGTAAAGGTTTAAGACATGCGTCACCACCAGCGTAACATACACACAAACCTGGCCCCAGGTACACAGATCTACTGTATCTCACACTCAGGGTAGACTTTGTACCTTTACTCTAAAACACATAGAAACACACCTAAACAGTTAGGAAGTGGGAGCAATGCATGCTGGAACAGCCCTCCCCAGCCCAACTCAGTTACATTGCCCCCACATCAGCCATGGATGTCCCCAGCCACTCTGTCCACCACAAGTCCGTGAGGTGCCGGGGTTGGCGACAACGCCTACACGGCCGCCCCCCAGAATCACTCAAGTTGAAGGGCCAGGGGACAAGGGCTCGTCCTCAGCCTGGGCTCCGTACTCAGTCTCACCGTGGGGTTGGTAGGGCGCAAGGCGTTCGTGATGAAGGACCTGCTGGGCTTCTCCTTCCAGCACAAGGCAACCCGGAGCGCTGTCTCCGTCGGAGTCCAGCCTAACTCAGTCCAGCCTAACCCTCCCCAGCCTAACTCAGTTACAATATTTTGAGTTCATATGAACGAACAAAAATCGTATGCAAAACACACACAACAAACACAGGAGTATTCCACTTTAACGCTGAATATCTTTCTAAATCCTAACGGCCCTGTTCTCTGCTTCACGCAGGAGCACGGCAGAAAACCTGCTATGTCACTATTAATCACAGGCTCATTAAAACAATCAGAGATTTAAAAGCATAATCATGCAGCTCTAATGCATTTCACTGGTCTAAACTTAACTTTTAACTTAAAAATTATTTTTTTTAAAGTTCCAAAATCGGCACATTTGTCTTCAGCGCACCGCTACTCCTCTCCACACTCTCTCAGTGTTAACAAAAAACATGCACGGAAACAATAACGGCGCCTGCATTTAAATGTCAAAATGAAAGCTCATATGAAATCCAACTTGTAGGTCCCCTACATGGGACTAATTTAATGAAATACATTTTTATTTTATAACCCTTATAATCACAAGTGAACACATCACAGCATGATGTGAAATTCCTACTCTGCATTTAACCCATTCACCAAGTGAGGCAGTGTGCTGCAGCCAAAGAAGGGCTGGGGCTCACAGGGGGGACATTTTTTTTGATGAATTTGTATGTTTGCTTACGTACAAAACAATGAAATGTAATTTGTGAGGTAGTTGCATTTTTCATACATTTTATAAATATCTGTAACGGTGGCTGGTCGTGGCCACCATCTATTGTGTTTTGGGTGTTTTTGCATGTGTTTTGGGTTTCGGGTAAAAAGGGCTTTTATTTTGATTATGGTTGGGTTGTTGTGTGTTCACGTGTCTGTTTCCGTGTTTGTTGTGAGCACTTAAGTGATTATTAGTTCCCCCCGGTTTCACCTGTTTCTAGTTTAGTTCTCATTATGTCTTGTTTAAGTCCAGTATGAAGGTCTGTTTGTGTTTGTCCCTCACTATCTTGTCATCGCCTCATTCCCTCGTGTTTCCTGTCCTGTGTGTCTGTGTTCCACGTTTGGATTACCCTGTCGGCCCGCGTGCCAGGTTTGAGTTGGTTTCTGTTTTGTTTAATAAAGATACCTTGTTTTCCATGGATTCCTGTCCCCTCGTCTTGCGTTTCCTGCCCGAGAGTCCAAGAGGTAAATTGCGGGCGTGAGGGAAACCTCGTGTTCGTAACAATATCAAACATAAATCAAGGAAATCCTGTTACATATCAGTTATACATTGATTTGCATGTCTTTGAGTGAAATAGATATTTGATCCGCTAAAACCCAGCCAGACTTCTGGCCCCCACACCTGTCCACAGAATCAGATTCTTCAATTCCAACCTCTCCACCACAATAGGCAGGACCAAAGAGCTATCAAAGGATGACTGGGACAAGATTTTAGACATTTACAAGGCTGTTACAAGAGGTGACATCTGTTGGTGCAGTTATTTGAATGGAAGAAAAACAAAATGACCATCAATTGTCCTCAGTATGGAGCTGCACACAGTATCTTGCCTAATGGGATGAGGATGATCATGAGAAAGGTGAAAGATCAGCCTTGAACTACGCATCCACCGAAAGATAAAAGACCACTTTAGCTGATTAAGAATGAAGCAGCGAGGCGAATCTTCAGTTAACCTAAATTCTCGCACACCATGCCTCTACTGTGGACCTTATTAGTACATTTCCCATAGTTTCTTCATAGGACAGAAATCAAATTTCCTTCGTTACATCTCTGTCTTGATTTGACCAGTAGTCTTCAGAGCACTGATCACACTTAATGGAGTTTGTCAGAAAAAGGCCTATTTTTATGTAAACTGCAACTATGCTCCCAAATATGGTCAGGAATAAACCCACACTGATATTTTGTGTAATCAATCCCAGAACATCTCTTGGTGGTGAAGCAGTGGACAGTTTGTTTCCTTGCCCCCCTGCCCCCCTGCCCTGCAGCAGACCCTAGGATCCATTCTTCCTCCACCTTTTATTCTCTTTACTGCTAAAATTACTTTCTACAACCAGAAGCTCACCACGCTAACATGTTAGTCTGCTGCATTAGTGCCTTTTTCCACTTTGCCCCAGAAATATCCATTCTGATAATGGAATACTAGGTGGGTCACTTTAAAGCCCCTGCATATCGGTTATTTTAAAAAGATGGCAGACTCTAGAGTGTGTAATTATGGTGGAGGTAGCTCAGTGGGTAGGATACTTGCCTCTGGATCATGAGGCTCAAATCTGGGTTCAAATCTTACCTCCAGCACCACCACTGGGTCCCTGAGCAAGACCCTTAACCCCAAGTTGCTCCAGGGAGACTGTCCCCTGTAGTTGGGAATGGAAGTCGCTTTGGATAAAAGCGCCGTAAATGTAATTATGTGTGAATGGATGATGTATGAATGTCCACAGAGCAAGACCCAGAAAGCAATGAGACAACATGTTTCTTGCCCTTATGAGTACGTCTTTGTGCAAATCAAGCCTAAGGATAGCTTCTCGAGTGTGTCTTGGTGTACATAGCATAAGTCATGGGAGGCTGAATAATTGTTAGAGCAAAGCAGGGCCTGATGTGGCTGCAAGCTCTGATGTTGTTACTATAGCAATTAAAATGTGAAATAGTTACAGTGCTAAATTATTTATTAATTTACAAGAGCTACTCTGAACAAGGGTGTGGGTAATATGGAAAGTTCAAAGTGAAGCGTGAAGTCATAGAATAGACAAACTAATCAGGGTTACACCAAAGAGACCAGGGGGCAGAAATGAATGTCTCTGAGTACTAGGCTAAGTGGGTCAAGATGACAGGAGTAGAAGCTAGAGGATCAAAATTGCCCTTAATTTGCTGGATTGGGACGTGTACTCTTATTTCAGTAAAGTTGCTTTGTGTTACTTGAATAATTTGCTTTGATAGTAATATATTGTTCTGAAATTTTTGATGCTGTACTAACTCCACCACCAGAAATGCACCTCTTTAGTTCTGAGCTAACAAATACTTGAATTTAGACCCAGTGAGCTAATTATCTAGCTCAACAAACAAAATCATGAGGCCTTTCGTGTGATTGAGTCTAAATGAATGTTGACAACCTGTAAAATAGGATAAGAGTGGCCTAAACAGAAGACCTTAGATTATGCGGAATATGGAGAGAATGTGGAAATACTGAAGATGTTTAATCAGATGGTGTTATGCTGCCAAGGGATGCACAAAATATTAAATGAAAGACTACCAGTTTACAAATATTACATAAGTAGTGTTTATGAAATATTATTTTAATGTTTTTATGTTTATATAGACTACATTTATATCAGTTAAATATAAGTTTTTTTTTTCTTATTTTAAGTGTGAGAGTGCTAATTAACCAAGAATATTTTATGACATTTTTTCCATTATCATGAATGATAGTAAAGATGTACAATACGCTTTACATATTAAGTAAATTATAAGTCTTTTGTTCCATGGAAAATGTGAATAGAAAAGTGAAAGTCACATCATGAAAAGCAGAAAAAATATCACAAGGGTAAACACACATTTATTTTTGCTGTATGAAATTGAATAACAATCTGACAAAAACAAGGCAAGTTTCTCCAGATTCATTTGTACCCTTATGTTTAATTGTGATCTGTTGTTAAGCATCTATGACAAGGGCTATGAGGGTATGTGTATTATATCGAGAAATGTATTAGTGAATGTGTACCTTATTTAATGCACTTTACCTATCATTTGCCTTTTAGTATTTTTCTCTGGTTTTAGCATCATAATGTAACACTTTGGAAGAAAGATACAGAATAAGAGGCCAAAACTTGAGGCCAAAATTGCAAATATCTCTACAGCTACAGTGAACTTTCCAGGTGAGCTGACATAAGCTGGGATAAAGGTGATCCAAACTGCACAGAATATGATCATGCTGAATGTGATGAATTTAGCTTCATTAAAATTATCAGGTAGCTTTCGAGCCATAAAAGCTAAAACAAAACACAAAAAAGCCAAAAGTCCAATATAACCCAACACCGACCAGAAGCCTATAACTGATCCTAACTGACATTCTAGAATGATCTTTTCTTTGTAGTGATTTAGATTTTTGAAAGGGAAAGGAGGTGATATCATTAACCAAAGCACACAAATCAGGACCTGTATGAAAGTAAATGCAAGTACACTTAGTCTTTGCTGTGGAGGCCCAAACCATTTCATGACATTACTGCCTGGAAGTGTAGCCCTGAAGGCCATTAACACCACTATTGTTTTCCCAAGAACACAGGAGATACAGAGGACGAAGGTGATCCCAAATGCTGTGTGGCGCAACATACAGGACCACTCAGAGGGCTGACCGATGAAAGTAAGTGAACAGAGGAAACACAGAGCAAGTGAGAAGAGCAACAGGAAGCTTAGCTCTGAGTTGTTGGCTTTGACTATTGGAGTATTTTTATGTTTAAAGAATATAGTGGCTATTATTATTGTCATGAATGCCCCAATAACTGAAACTGTTGTTAGTAAAATTCCTGTAGTTTCCTTATAAGACAGGTATTCAATGTCTTTCTTTACACATTCATCCCTCTGTGCGTTTGACCAGTAGTCTTGGTGGCATTGTTTACATTCAATGGAATCTATCAGAGAGCAAGATAAAAAAACAACACAGAGAAATAGTTAAAAAAATAACAGTAATTAAAAATAATAATAAAAACAACAATACTTAATCTGTGTGATAAAACATGCATGGAGGAAAACTTCATAGCTTGATTTTGACAAATCTTCTTTAAAATGAGTAAACAGCAATAATAGCAACAAAACATTTCTTATATTGTGGTACCTGTCATATTACTAATTTCACCCTCAGCACATGGTATACAGTCAAAGCAGCAAACAGGCTTTCCTTTCTGTACAGCTTTCCTAGTACCCGGAGGGCAGCTTTCACTGCACACTGATATTGGAACCTTTGATCAAGATAAACATTTAATACTGTAAACATGAATTAAATGTTACTGAGTTTATATGATAAAGTGTGACAGTCTCATTTTAGACTTACCTCAGTCATATTTTGTGCCCATATTATAGAGGTCATGTTTACTACTAATTGATTTTGACCACGGAGGGAGGTATCATAAAATCCAACAGTGACAAACTGATGTGGGTTATTGTTAATAGTTTGCCAGTTTATTATTTCATATTTTGCTGGAGGATCACCATTTTTATCAAAATAAACTTCTTCACCATCTTTGGTTTTAAAGCGCACCCTTTTTAGATGATCTAGAAACTGATAAAGCGTGAAGATTTAATGAACTATTCATTCTCAAGAAAAGTACTGGTTTTATTCATACTTTAAACTCACAATAAGAGGGTCAGGCTGCTTCTTTGTAGGACATGTTTGTGTGCAGTCGAGAAAGTCATGTAGGGTGTGGGCAACAGCATACACTGCTTTATACACATTACTGAAAATCGGCATCAGGGACATGTCTGTGAAGGCGTTTTCCATGTCAGACAGTTTCTCTTTACCTGTACACACCGGTGTGTTCTGTAAATCATTCTGTACTGTATATCTACAATGAAACAGAGTCTCCCACAGTTTAGCAAAAATAGCATTTCCAGCAGATTTCAGTGGATATATATCTAGAATGAAGTCCTTCAGGCCTTTCACGTTTGTTTTAGGTATTGCTAGCCCTACGGCTCCTTGAAGTACATTGTGCTTATCCAGTGTGGCTACAGCTGAATCAGAGATCCAACTTTCACTTCCCACCCACTGGTATCCAGTAATTTTGTGCTCAGAAAGAGCAGTCACCAGATTTTCCATGTCCCAATGAGCAAGAAATCCCACTATAACTTTGGAAGTGGAGCTTTTGATCTGCTGAACAATTCTTAGCACTTTTTCTTTTGAGTAGGTATTTAAATATGGAAGAGAATATTCTAGGCATATGCCCAATTGTTCTGCAGCTTTTGCAAATCCAGCCATTCCATTGTTACCGTAGTCATCATCTCTCCTAATTGCACCCACCCAGGTCCAGCCAAAATGCTTTACCATTTCTGCCAGTGCTCTGCTCTGGTGATAATCACTTGGAATAGTTCGCAGAAAAGAGGGATATTTCTTTTTGTCGCTGAGACACTCACAGGTGGAATAATGACTTATCTGAAACAAATGTTTAGTCATTTTTTTCATGATTTTGTTCTTGATATAAACTCCAGCAACTAACCATAACACAAAAAATATATATTTAAATGACTAATGTTCAACAAACTGTTATGGTATCTTATCAGTGATAATAAAAAAAGTTGTCACTTACTACTGGAATACTAAAAGGTCCAATACTATTTGCAATAGCCACTGACACTGATGAGTATGTCTCGCCGATTATTGCTTGTGCCTGCGCTGGCTTGGTGCAGGGCTCATTTAAGTCTGAGATTTCATTTCCATTAAGAAGTTCCATGGCCATTCTAACACCCATGGCTGTAGAACTGCAGGTGTCATAAATCTTGTAGCCCAGCGAGACACCAGGCAGCAAAAAAGAACTGTTGTTGATCTCCTCTACTGCAAATATAATGGACTGTGAAAACTGCAAGGCTCTGAAATCAAGACTAGATTGAACAATAAAACATAGACATGTTGATGAATGACACATATACTCTCTTTAACCCTCTTTAAAATCATACCTAGTGGTTCAATATTTGAAATCAATCACCTTGCTTGCTTCTTACCTCTTGCAATTCAGTGTTGATGGCTTGACTTTATAGGACATGTCTGTGATCTCTCCAATGCTGTGGAATGGGAAAATCCCTCCGACTATTATATCACCTTTTTTTGAAAGTTGTGGTAATACAGGGTCTGATTGTATCCTACAGAACGTTCCATTTGTTCTGGTAAATGTAATAATAGCCATTACCACATGCATGAATGAAAAGAAAGGCTCCATCCAACCACTGAATATTGTGATAGACTGAATGTGTGTTATCTTATGTTTGAGCTGGTTGATTAGGGAGGAACTGTGGTATTTATACAGATGGAAAGGAGAATCCTCTATGGTAATGTTACACTGCTTGGCCATAGTCAGAGATGTTGTGACTATGTGAACATCACTAATCTAAAGGAATCTGGCTTCAATATCACCTTTTTCATCTTGAATATGTAATTATTTTATAAAGAACCTAAGCATAACAATACACATTTGTGAGACTTTATCCTTTTTTTGTTCAGAATCAGAATCAGAAAAAATTGTTCAGAATCAAATACAGTAAAAAATATAGTCTAAACAATATATATAAATAAAATATATATGTAGAAAAAAGCTAAAAAAGAAAATATGGTATGCTATATAGAGAAACACTGGGTATGAGTACTGTAGATATGTGACACAGTTAAGTGAAATCTACTGACACAAATGGCAGATTGGAGTACATTATTGTACTTAGTAGAGATAAGTAAAGGTATTGAACATAATCAAGTGAATCGGATAAGGATAGATTTCCTGTGTTCAGTGGAGCATTTTAAGTTTGTGAATCTACAGCCAAAATTACTTCTCAGTTCTGCCACCACACTTTGGAAAGGGTGATCAGCATTGTCCATGATGGACTGAAGTCTAGATAATGTCCATGATGGACTGAAGTCTAGATAATGTCCATGATGGACTGAAGTCTAGATAATGTTCTCCTTTCTGTCGCAGTTTGCATATTTGCCCTTTTCCTCACTCACTACCGAGCCAGCTTTCAGTTTGTTGAATCTCTTTGTGTATGTCACTTTCGTGCTGCCACCCCAGCACACCAAAGCATAAAAAATGGCACTGGCCACTACAGATACATTGAACATCAGCAACATGATTGTGCAGACTTTAAAAATCTGGATAGAAAGTACAGCCTACTGCGGTCATCCCCATTTCGCCAACCATTGGGATTTTTGCAATTCCAATTTTAAAAGTTTGTTACTGTTTGTAGTTGGACTAATTTTAAAGCTAAGACTCTGAAACTACATGTGCCAGGAATGCGAAACATGAAAACTTTATTTTAAACAGCAAAATAAAAGGGAACACTGGATTTTATATATTGTGACATTTAATTTTTGTTCACCAAGGCAAGGAAATGGAGATGGAATGAGAAATGTGAACTCACTGTAGAGAATCTCTAAGCTTTAAATTCACACAGCTTACATCTAGACATGAAAGCATTTACTCTCACCAAAAGTCTAGATCTTCCCCATAGTGAAACCTTGGGGAAGCCTGGTACGGCAGCTCTGCTAATTTTTTAGCTTATTTCTCTTATTTAATACTTCTTATTCTTTTACTTTTTATTTAACTCTTAGTCATTTATTTTCTGAAACCATGCACTAGATGTACGTGCTTGTTCTGGTCCTCTTTATCTGGTTTTTCCAACTTTTTTTATTTGTGTTTTGTGATCCAGCACATGGCTCCTTTGTTTACACTCGAGACCAGCTGTTAGCGCTGCACCCTGCAGCGGTGCTGGCAGCAGACAGACCTGACATCTCCAGTGAGCTGAGGAGGAAGAGAAGGGGGTGTCGCGCAGGCAGTGATTGTGGAAGACCGAGCAATAGATGTCACAGACCATCTATCCCTTCTGTAATCATGGGAAAATTGAGACCGCTCTCTAATAAGAAGGACGAGCTAATGGTGCTAACCCTGTCACTGACGGAGTATCGGCAGTGCAGCTTCATGATACTAATAGAGTCATGGCTAACACCACTAACTCCGCAAACGAGCGTGGCACTGCCAGGGTTCCAGCTGCTGCGGGCGGACAGGACGAGTGAGTGCGGAAAGAGGAACAACAAACCCTGCATTTCACCCGAAATAAAAGCTGTCCTGAAACAGGAGAGGAGGGCCTTCAAGTCAGGAGACAGAGAGGAGCTGAAAAGGGTGCAAAGGGAGGGAAAGGGAAAATACAGCTAAGGGCAGGGGATGGAAAATCAGCTTCAGCAGAGCAATGTTAGTCTGGAGAGGCCTTAGAACCATCTCAGGCTACGAACAACAGAACTCTTTGCCGGTGGGGGGTGTGAAGAGGGCCAATGAGCTGAATCATTTCTTTAACAGGTTCGACTCATCCAGGGTGCAGTCTTTGACATCAGCTGCGCACACCCCGACCCCCACTGCTGCTGCTCAACATCTGACACCTT
>JBBMFX010053616.1:0-11114 GCA_037832545.1 Rhabdalestes septentrionalis
ATGGTAACGGCGTTGTAACGGGGGAAACAGTAATTGGTTTGATTACTTGTTACTGAAAAAAGTATCGCCGTTAGTAATGCCGTTTATTTGGAGCGCCGTTATTCCCATCACTGATCACACAATACAGTCCTCAAGGATCCATTTGATTCTGACATAAATAATTGAATAATTGTTCAATGCAGAGCAGAGCAAATATAATGCCTCCATACTTCTAAGACTTTTTAAAACTTTTTCAAAATACATTTCAGCCCATGGAACATGGACAAAAGTGGTCAGCCACTGGCCCACTAACCCACCAGGCCAGAATTCCCAATTCACATAAAACATGTGTCTTTGGACTGTGGGAGGAAACACCATGTCTTTTTTTACAGCAGACTCTCTTGCCTGTTGAGCTGCAGCTGCAGTGCGGCTCTGGCCTTGTATTGTTATTTACAGCTGCAGTGTATTCATGGACTCATTTGTGCAAAGTGTATATTCCTCAGTTTGGCTGGGCAAGTCACAACATTGCATGTGTTTTCCAGTGCAGTTCGAAGGACTGCCCATTTTGTGACCCCTGTTTTAAACTTTGTGGTTTCTGGAGGTGCCTAATAAACAAGACCCACTTTACGAGGTGTGAAGTCATTTTCACTTTAAAAAATCAACCAAACATGTCTTTTAATCAGGGGTCCTCAAACATTTACTTTGGGCCTTTATTGTGTGCGCTCACCATGTGATAATTGCTCTGTTTTTCTTTCCAGCCTATTTACTGCACACCCACTTACTTCCATAAACAGCCAATGACTGTCCAAGCCGCCCCACCCAGCAAGCCATGAGACCAACCCGCATGGGCCTATTAGCTGTTTACCAGCTATGATCGCCCAGGGGAGCCCAACTTGTGTTGGTCTCTCCTCTGTCATGATTGCAGTGGAACAGTCAAGATAGATTGCTTCTTTTAAATCTTGTACTAGAGTTCATGTAGTTATCAAATAGTAGAGGCTTGTATATAGGCCTGGTTCTACTGGAATACCCTCAGTGTAACAGTCTCCTTGTCCTTTCCTTGGTTTTGGCTTTCCCGTTTTTCCTCTCTGGTTATATTCTCCATGTGACTTTGTCTATGCGTCTCTTCCTTGTGAGTATGTTTTGGTCTTAGCCCCTTGTTATCCTGTCCACTAGAGTCTTGTTCCTGTCTCCGCCCCTGCCTGGGTGTTTCTCATATGCTTAGTTAGTATATACAACCCATTTTTGTTGCTTCTTACAGTTTTTGCTCTGTGGTTTTGGTTTCATGTTATACTGTTGCTCCTGATCCTGTTGTTTATGGACTACAGACCCTCAGTTACTCTTCCAACAAAATTTACCTCTATGGACACTAGGGGTGGAGCCGAACCCGAATATATTCAGGGGGGGCGGGGGGTGGACAGAGTTTGTGTGCTGCATTATTAATTTTACTCGAATACAAATACGAATACAATTCCCCTTTCAACATATACAGATACAAATAGCTTTGCACACCCCTAATGGACACTTAGCGGTACCAACTCTGTTACCCGAAATCTGTCTAGAATTTTGTTCTTGAAGATCTTCCCTTGTTATTTGTCCCCATAAAGACTCTTTCCTTTCTCTCTGGGTCGACCTGAGGAGGACGGGTTCCCCTTTTGAGTCTTGGTTCCTCCCGAGGTTTCTTCCTCCATCTGAGGGAGTTTTTCCTCGCCTCTGTCGCCTTCGGTTTACTCACTAGGGGCTCGGACCTGGACTCTGTAAAGCTGCTTTGTGACAACCTGGTTGTAGATTGAATTGAATAGTGCTCAGTTTTTCTAGCTGTGCTTCTTACTTTGTGTGTGTTTTCCAAGTTTATGTGTATTCCACCCCTCTTACTATGTGCTTTATTTTGTTTTGTTAGTCACTTTTTGTTTTCACGTTTATTCTACTGTTTCTCGTACATTTCTTACAAAATCCCTGTATGGAATAACATGCTTCTCCATGCTTGATGTCCCACATGTAACTCAGTTTTAATTTCTTACCATCACTTTGTTTAAAAAAACACTGGATGTTTAAAAAAACACTGGTAACATTGGATGAGGACTGTCTTTAACCTATGAGGTGCCCATGCATTTGATTGCAAACAAATTGTATTCTGCAGGACTTGGCTTGGTTTATGGCTAGCTTGTTAGATATTCACTTTTCTGGGCAAATTAATGCAATCTTAGTTTGCTAGGAGGCCTAAAATATACTGACATTTGTATATTTCAAGCTACCAACTACATAAACTCCCTCCACTTGAAATATAAACAGCAGTATTAATGGTTGTCTATTAGAGGCTGGGTTGAGAAGACAGTGGTATTCTTTCTCAATGATGTGTGCTGTTCCACTGTGCCCCTATTTATTTCTAATGAACTCTCCGGTGGTTTGTTCGGCAGCCATGCCTGCATGCTTATAATTTATCTAAATCATCACACACTTGTCTCAGTGCATGTTGAGTTCTTAAGTAATCTCAAATAGCTTTGCCTACGTAGTATTAGATGCTGAATGACAAACCAGTAATAATAGAAAATGACGGAAATACGTTTAATTCTATTACTCCTTAGATGGCTCAAAACTAATGCCTACCAAACCCAACACAACTTTTAAAAGTCTCACTACACAGCTCACATTTAACAATATAGCCAAACTCATGAGCACTTTGATTTGTGAGAAAGTACTCATGTTGGCAAATCCCACTGCCAAATAAATAAACAGGAAGTGCTTATTACATCGCAAAAGGGAGCTGCTGTTGCTGTTGTTTCTGCAGTAATTCACGCAGAAAAAAACAAAGGTAATGAAACCATAGAGCCCTCCTATACACAGAACATGAACAGAAAGCTGCTGTGAATGTTAACTCAGAGAAGGCTCCAAACCGAATTGCAATTATAACTGGCAGCAGCCCGATAATAATTGCTGGGGTTTTTTTCAACATATTTGTTATTTTTTGGTTGCTCATGCCTTGTTCCTTTGTTGGTTGCTACTATTAAATATCTTCACACTGAAAGACCTAACAAAGAGAATTTCACACCTGCTTGAATATACTGGGGCATCTGCAACCACTTGCAGAAAAGTATAACACAATTTCTGACAACACAGAGTGATTTGCTTCAAAGCTGAACTGTATTATCAAGTTAACTGGGCCCCTGTTGGACCTCTGAGAGTGAAATGGTCCATGTTGAGCTGCTAGTGAGCAATGAGGAGTGAATGTGGAGGGAAATGAAATCCACTCTGGTAAAAACAGTTCACACCCATCCACAAAGAGGGCTACAGCTACACCTTTCTTGATATGAAATTCAAAAAGATCATTTAAACTACAAAAACACATTTTTGAGTGCTGATTTGCTTGTCCAACTACATGGAATTCTAAAATGTTCTAAAATTACATGCATATCCATCCTACAAACAGATCCTATTAGCTTTATTGGAGAAAAAATGCTTGGGGACATCCAAAATAGACAAAATTTATATTTTATGGCTTTGAAACATGCTTAAAGAAGCAAACTTCAGACACCAAGACTGAACCGATCATACTTTTGGGGTGAAGAGGAAGCTTTTACTGTCAAACTTTTTTTTTAAATGGTTAAAGCCTTCAGATGACTTCCAGCATCAGCAAGCTGTCCCTGAGTCACAGTAAAGACATTTACGGGTATAGCATCACCTCAGACCAGAGCTCATCTTGGAGCCCTCATGCATGAAGAATGCTGACTCAGAGACTCATCCACTTACGTCACTGAATTGCTTCTGAGCCTTCCCTCCACCCAAGCAGTGTAATACATCTTTAACCAACTTGCCCTGTGATGCACAGGGCACTTTGCCAGTAAAGGACACATCTATGCAGCTTACTGTGCACTCTATACAAAACAGGCCCACAAAATGCATATTCTATAAGACTACTGCTCCCTCCTATATTCTGGGCCTCATCAGTCCATCACCATGAGGGAAGGAACTGGGCCAATCAGCCGCTTCCCACTGTAAAATATTCCCTCGCTCATTTCGCACTCGCTTTGGAAAAAGACAATTCGCTGACTCCGGATTTGTGTTAGAGTCAGCGTTTTCGCCCCATCTAAATTTGGCCAGCTTCACCGCATTCGCAAAAGAAAAGCCACGCCGCTCCCGAGGGATGACCAAGTAGGGGAACGGTTATTAATGCCGTGGCCCGTCTTGTGGAGCAATCTGACAAGGACCTATATGGTAATATGTGTGAAAGATTCAGCAGCATTCGTGAAGATTTGGATGCAGACGTTCCTCATTACGAATACATAGCGGTTCACAATGTTCGCCGCTGGATCACATCCCTGCACGACATGTAAAAAGGTGCAAATCAAGGCCCGTGTCTCAGGAAACACACCAGAAATCCTTATTTGAGTAGAATGCGCAGAAAGCCCCGCCTGGCACGCTTCATTAACTTCAGCAGGTGTTGCTTCAGTCAGGCTCGATAATTTACAGTCATCACATCTCACAAACAGTCGAGACGCTCCCTCATTCGCTTTTCTGCAGGTTAGAAAAATCCTGCATTGCTTTTGCTGTTCATTATGTCGACGGCCTCTGCATTGCAGAGCTATGAGTTATTCATGGCTGCATGGTATTGACTCCCTAACCAAAAAAAGTTTGACTAAAAATCCATATTGAGTTTTTAATAGACCCTACATGCCCGCATTTCTGCTGCCATGTTAGTCTATGAAGCACAAACCCTTTTCAAAGGATGTATTGATTTGTAACCAAAGCACATGTATCATAATTATTTAATGCGTTTATTCATTTGTGAAACCTTACAGAGATGATTACAGAGATGAACCTTCTATAATACCTTGTTAGATTAAAGAGCCGCCTGAGTGCACTCCACAATACAGGATGTCTTCAAACTCTTAACTTCTAGCACTGAGAATCAGAATTAGAAAATGTATTTTAATCCAGGAGGAAATTGCTTAAATCCATAATGCTACGTATAAAACAGGAGTGGTGGAGGAAAAACAGCCCAAAAACGTTACACCCGCCACCATAACAAACAATGTTGATAAGGCCTTCTGTGTATAAGCATTATTGCTTTTATGTCAAACCCAATGATTCTTATCAAAAAAGCTGTTTTTTGCCTTGTCTGCCCATGGAACTCACACATCATCCAAATAGCTTGCTGGCTTTGGCATGATCCTCTAATATTTTCCCTCTCCTACCATCCTCCTCAGTGTGTCTGCGGGAAAAATAAGCATCCATCCATCCAGACAGGTTCAATACAAGTCCTGTTGCTAAATACTCCTAAATAATTTCTATATCAGTTGATATGGGCTTCTTAAGGCTTTGTTTCATAGCAATTGCTTCATTTAGGGCCAACATACATGTCTTATTCATTAGTACCTCTTTAATATTATGATATAAAACGAATAAGGATGCATGATGCATGGCCAAAGAAGACGTTCTGACCAGCCAGGCTGACTCAAAAGCAGTGAAATATAAATGAAAACATTCAGGTACATTTGGTTTTTTGGAATTAAGAATAATTGTGACACATTATTTTGATGTCTTTTACTATATTTATTTAAATAAACTAGGAATTTTTAAGTAAACTGCCACAGAGACATTTTTTCTGATATTTTTAACCATCTTCAACAAGGCTGACTGCATCCCACTGTATTGGGGGACTAGCTCATTCCAGTTAATTGAAAACACACTGTGAATGCGCATAGACCGGCCCTACGTACAAGCGTGCAGCTTAGTAAGGATTAATTGGATTACTGTAGTTAAATCAGAAAGCGCCAAATTATTAAGTCTTCATGAGGAAATCCTATTTTCGTCTAGCACTGCAGTCAACACTAGTAGTTACATAACGTTATGTAATGACCCACACAGCAGCACTGACCTCTCAGTCGAAGCCAAAGTACGCAATTAGGTACAGAATCAGAGTGCCAACTCATTTGGTTCTATATTTACTGGCTTAAAGTGTTCAGCGCTGGTCGAAACATAGCAGCGGGGGTTGGGTGGTGGACATGCACAGACATTGGCTTTTTGTTTCATTTGGTCCTTTTACTTATATGTTCTGAAAGAAGAAAACCAAAGTTTTCCAAAGTCATCCTTTAAGTCCTGTGCATTGTGAGGTGCGGCCTCCATGAATTGCATTAGTTTACCTAGCAGGTCCCTCAGGTGCTTGATTAGATTGGAAAATTTACAGTCAACACCTTAATCTCTTACCCATGTTCCTCAAACATTTTCTGAACATGCTTGCTGTGTGGCAGGGAGAACTAACACTGCCATTAAGGAATGCCACATATTTCTATCAGAGTGAGCTTTAAGCACCTCTGACCATGTTGCCTGTTGACTGGTGGTCCTTCCTTGCTAGTTACCAACCAACAACGCTGCAAGTTTTTGCACAATAAAGGGTTGCCAATCATAAAACAGCTCATATATACCTTCTACATGTCTTAAAGGTGAAGTAACAAAACAGCCTGTTTAATTGGGCAGTTATTAGATACATCTTGGAGAAGCACCATGTCTGAAGCTCCTCCTTAATCATCAGTTCCCTCTCAGCCATCTCGGGTTATTAAAGTGCGATCCAGCCTTGCATTCCGTTTTCTTTCATTCTGCGGTTAAATTTATATTCTCAGTGCAAAAGCCAAAGTGGTGAAGGTGAAAACAATAAAACATAAGTCCAATTTGGGACGTGTCCCTTTAAGAGTTTACTGTTTTGTCTGAAATCCGACACGCCTTTTGTGCTTTGCTCGGTGAATGGTGAAGTCTGGCCATATGTCCAACCCTCAATGTGATCTACGTCAGCAGAAATAGGTGGCGAACATCTGTCGAACAGAAATCCGCTCTGTGGACGCTCAGCCAATAGCCCGCTGCTGGAAATGTGGGCTTCCGGCCGCTTGGGAATCTCATGCCCAGAACGGGCGAAATCTCCTAATGAAATCCTGCCTGACAACTGAATTAATACTCATTAGCGAAACCAAGGCCGGATCCATCACCCACAGCAATTTGGGGGCCTTAACAGGAAACATGAAGTAAATGGTTGAGGAGAATTCAGTGGTGGGGTGAGCGAGACACAGAGTGCAATAAAAGAGGGAATGCAAGGACTGAGAGAGTGTGAGACCGTTTCTGTGGATAAGTACCCACAATAATTAACCAGTGAAACCCTCAGGCCATCTGACTAAAGGATTTAGAAGGGATTTTTTTTTCTTCGCCCAAGGACAGCAGCAAAAAACGGCCTTGACAAACATTTGATTAACTCTCGGGCAGAGTAGGAATGGGCAGAGTAAAAAAAAATTGTACTTAGCTTTTCATTATGAAGCTCCCAATCAGAGAAAACGTGGCATGGGACAAAAAAAATGTACCCCTTACACCCGACTAGAGCCGGGAGGGGTAAAAGGAGCTAATTAAACTGCGCTGTTCACAATTAAGCCGGAGAAGTAAAGAGTGGTAGAGGAGCGTGGAGGCCGCTCACTGAGGGGGTTAGAGTTGATTTCCTTTGCCCACCTCCACCAATGTGGGTTAGAACGTGTGGATGAAAGACCTTGAGAGGGTGTGAATCACGCGTGTGGGCTCCGTAGTGGGCATGCTCGGTTTGAAACTCTGAGCAATCACAGGTTGCGCACGGTGTAAACGTTTCAGCCGAGTGTCAATAGCAGGCATGCTTTAAGTCTCTGAAGGCTCTTTAAACAAAGCATGAGCATAAAGTGCTTCACATGGGATAGAGTTGGTTGTAAAAAAGAACCCCAGCCCACACCTTCCTCTTCTTTGACCTGTACAGAGCAAATCAGGATGAAAATCACTCGTTGCTTGCATGTGTGAAGAATTTATCTCGCTCAAATTGGCCTTTAACAAGGCTGTAAATCAAAGAGGTGCATGCCAGGTGAACTGGAAATGTTAAATTGCCCCTAGGTGTGTGTGTGTGTGGACTGGCGACCTGTCCAGTGTGTTTCTCCACCTGTCACCTTGTGGGTGCTGGGATCCGCTCCAGCACTCCCTGCGACCCTGGTTAGGAATAGGCAGCTCAGATAATGAATTAGTCAATTAATTCATTATGGTAAATCATTGAAAACTCTTTAGTTATTATATATATATATATATATATATATACAGTATACATATTATGCATGGAACATATTAACATGGATTCAAAATTCAAAAGGTCAAAAATATAGAGCATACTACTGAGCATTATTGCAAGAGAACATGGTCAATAGTGTGTTATCGGCAATAACATCCATAACAAGTGTGATTCAGCCATGATGAGCAATGATGAGGGACATATTGCTTTGTTATCACAGCTCTAAATGGTAAAGCATCGCAAAGAAGCTCTGATCTTTGTAGTAGATTAGCATCAGTACTGACAATTCTCTCCACCAACTGAATAGAGCAATAGAGCATGTTGTGCTATGGATAGAGCGATGACACTGAAACAAGCTTAGATTTTTTCAGATTTTAACAGATTTACCTGAATGTAGTTTTGTTTGATGAGTCTGTCAAATGTTTCTCATGGTGTCTTGCTTGTTGATTTGTATTCTGTTCGTTTCTGGTAACCTTGTTCCTCCATCACAGGTGCCCGGAGGTCTGATGCAGATCTCACTCTTCTGAGAGTTCTGTTTTCTTGCATCGCTCTCTTTCTTCTTTTTGTTTCTCTCCTCATTCGCTCGTCGGTGACGGACAGCTGATGCTAATTTAAAACATTCAATAGGCCAGAAAAGTGCTGATAAAGGACAGGACAATGACTAGGGGCAACGGTCGACCCCTGGTGCTTTTGAAAGCCACTTTAGAAGTAGCGTTCACCAACAGACAATGACACATAATGGGCAACTTGGTTTCGAGTCAAAAGTGTAAATGGAACCCAACCAGAATAAACATGTGCTAATGCAAGGTGTAAAGAGCCTTGTACAGTTAGAAAGAGAGCCTGCAGGACCAACCTATTCATATGCACCCCCTCCCAATAGTATTATGCCCATATTTTACATGTATTCTTTTAATCTGCATTCATTTTTAAATGTTTAATCTTTTACCAGAAATATAGTTTATCCTCTTTGCCCGTGTGGTTGATTGTTTATGTTTAGTCCATTTTTGTGATTAAGTCATTTTTTATCTTTTGACCTCAGTCAATTCATCATCAAAACAATCAATGTGCTACTAGATTACTGCTAAAATTGACAGTGACAGCTCTACATGCAACACATGTATTGGACACATACAATTCAAATAACATGATGACTCCTAAATCTGCTCTGAATTACACTGCGGCCCTCACACCCTCCCTTAGGGACACGTGGGTGAGCACACACACAGGGACAGTCTGTGCTGAAGGTCCTGGGGCAGGGAGCAGAGCAGACAGTGATTAATTATGATCAAATGGCCATGCGTAACTCAGCATCTGCCGCCACCAAGGAACCTGGAGCACGAGTCAGAAACAATGTGGCCGTTTCAGACTATTAGACGAGGAGGACCGTATCCTCCGACAAAACTCAATTTAAACCAGGACGCCCCTCTAATGGCCCCTTCCCCCAACTAACGGCTCCACTCTATAGCTCTAGCCTGTCCTGGAGGGCTTAATATTATCATGTAAATGTCCAATAAGGCCCTCTTAAACCCCAGAACCAGTAGTGTTCGAAATGAGGGTTTTTTTTACAATATTTGAAAATACCAGCTGATCTCTATATTGTGTGTATAAATGCATATATGTATTCTAACTATCTATCTATCTATCTATCTATCTATCTTTTTATCTTTCTATCTCTCTATCTGCCTATCTATTTGTCAATATTAGAAAATACCAGCTGCCTATGCATATATGTATGGATTACATCTATCTATCTGTCTATCTATCTATCTATCTATCTATCTATCTATCTATCTATCTATCTATCTATCTATCTATCTATCTATCTATATTTATTTATCTATTTACTTGATTGAAGTTTGCTTCTTTTGTTTTGCACTGGAGTGAGGACACTGATGTAGGCAGCCAGTAATTGAAGCTAATTAGCATTAGCACCAGTGCTTAAATCACATGGTTAAATGAACACAGGTGCCTCAAAGTACATTATATTGTTAAGCAAAGTCAAACAGACCATTACTTGATATCTACCATAACCCAGTGGCTCCTTGGTCATGTCTTTGCTGAAGGGAAGTGTCAGGAAAATTAAACTCGAAGGGATAATGTAGCTCAGTGCTCCTGAAATCCACACTCAGCCGTGCGTCTGTGTCTTTTCAGGCTGGGGTGAGGGCCGGGGAAATTTAAGTGAGGCCGCAGACGTCCATCCACGCATCCACAAAGAGGACAGAAGTTTGGAGCAAATGGCGACACAAAGGCAGGGCGGGGATCAGCAGTTTTATAGGCCTTGACATTTGCCCTGTTTTGTATTTGAGGGTTCACGCGGACACTCGGCTCACAAAGGAGCGCCTGTCTCCCATACGACAGATTGGGATTACAGGAGATACAAATTAACATTTTAATCAGGCGGGATGATTTGCATGCTAATTTTGACCTCTTCTACTTTCATGCTCTTGTCTTCGCGAAATCAGGCTCAAACGCAAAGGTTCCGAAAACGTCTCGCGAAAGATCAGACATAATCAGAATCCGAAAACTTTGTTGGCCCCAGAGGAAATGTCTTATGTTAAGACTGCACAGACACACAGAGACACAAAGACAAGAAAAATATACAAATATAAAGTCTACCTAAACCCAATAAAAACAAGAAAAACCTCTTCAAAAAATACACTATGCTTTGCACACAACTGCGGGGTATGAATACAATAGATATGTGACTTAAAGTTAAGTGAATTACTAGTAACACAAATGGTGTCGGGGAGCATGTTATTGCACGTACTAGAGTTCAGTAGTATTTTAGTAATATTATCATAAGTTAAAAAAATTTTATTTGGCAGAACTGTCGCACATAATATTAATAATAATAATTTTGCACAGGGAGACATATCTTACTGATAACACACTCGTAAAGCTCTGCACAAATATCTTGAACAATTTATTAGAGCAGCAATCATTTATTTATTGGAACAAACAATAATATTAGATTAAATAACTGCAAACAAAAATGCATTGTGATTGTATTTGTGTGTGTGTGTGTGTGTGTGTGTGTGTGTGTGTGTGTGTGTGTGTGTGTGTGTGTGTGTGTGTGTGT
>JBBMFX010053643.1:0-11113 GCA_037832545.1 Rhabdalestes septentrionalis
CACACACACACACACACACACACACACACACACACACACACACACACACACACACACACACACACACAAACACAACCACAGATACATGTACTAAAGCACAGATTCAGGTTCAGGGACAGATTCGCATACAAGGATAGTCACACGTGATCCCATCTAAATGAATTCACACACATTCATCCATTTACAGTAAATTATACTGAAATTTCTTCAGGAACATACCACCTTCAAGCCAATTTGATCATTTGGAGGTGTTTTGCTGGCCTATTTAACTAAATTCTGGGAAACTAATCACTTTACAGACATATATTACTATATCAGCACCACACTGTACAGCTACTGTTATATTCATATTACTATACTATAATAATACATAAAAGAAAACAGTATCAGTTACTTTATTGTAAAATCCTACTGTTACAGCGGCTAAACAGGCCACAAACCCGAGACTCTGGGGTGGAAAGAGGCCATTTATACAAGTGTGCCTCCTAATTAATTATTAAATACAATTAAATAATCTGAATCAAAAACTAAAATAAAAGGGCCTTTTACAGTCATTCGTGAACACAACATGAAATTCTTTCTCCCCCTTTAACCCATAACCAAGTGAAGCCACCAACGAGAGGCGACCGGGGAGCAGTGTAACTCAAACACTAAAGTAACAAACAAATTAAATATTAGGAAAATAAAATAAATTGTAAAAGGCTAAAAAAAAAAACAATTAAGTAAACAGGGAGGTAGAGTTAAAAAGGAAAGGAACTTTGGAGGTGGATTGAGTCATGGGAAAGAAACCAGAACAGGTTTGAGCAAGGACTGAGTGTGGAAAGGATGTTATAAAGGGTGGGGATAAATTAGACACTGGGAGACCAGTGGCGCCCTCCAGTGGCAGTCGGATGGATTTTTGTAAAACAAGATGCAATTCTCATTCTCATTTGTGCGTGCACATCAGGCTTTTAAAATTAGTTTAGCCATTGTTATTTCATTAATGATGCAACCAAATGAGTGAGAGAGACACAGCCAAACAAACCTTTATTTGGTAATTTGACACTGGATCACTTATGTCTCTTGAAAAGGGGTAAAACTATTGACAGTTTTAGATTTGGATTGAAACATCTTTGACTTGTCCACTTATATATTTTTGTGTTATTGTAGCCATGTGGACTGTTAAAAAAGTGTTGATCATTAAAATTTCTTAACAAGTTTTAGATAAGTTGTGGTCTGTTCTTTCTTGCTAATAATTCTCTTTTTTCAAATATATTTTTAACATTTAATACTCCTTTGATCCTTCTTTCATATGGGCATGTTGATTTCTGTGCCTTGAGATTTCATCTTAAAGAGTTTTCTTTCATGGTAGTCTGGAGCTTTGGGAGTTGCCTCTGGGACCAGTACTGCCTGGGCACCTCCTGTTGGTGAATGGGTCACAATAAGCTCATATTGGGTATCAAAACATTATTATGTGCAATATATTTATTATAAGCAATAGTATTACCATCTGATACATCTCTGCTTATGTTAAAATGATTGATCTGCTATTGATCTCTATTGTGTACAAACTGATCCATCACCAACATAATCTGTATGCAATGCTTTCTATAGAATTATTTTCTGATCTTAGTTCAGAAAAACTGGCTGACCTTGAATTTATCTATTAATCAGAATCAAAAAAGCTTTACTGAACCTGGAGGAAACTGCTTATGCAACAACTGCACAGACGCACAGAGACACAAAGACAAGAACAAAACAAAATATAATATGAATATAAAGTTCAAACAAAATCATCCAGACCCTGTGTACTAAATAGAAAATATGATATATAATAATGCTCTGCATTTGTTTGCATAAGTTGTTGTTAAGTGTTAACCTCTACTAACTGCTTAAAGTTTCAGGATTGTAAACCTTCTGCTGGTTCCTTATTCATTCCACAATTTTTCAAAACATCCATTTCACAAGCTGTACAAAACCAGTCCTAAATCGAAATCCATTTTAAGTCATTAAAATGCATAAAAAATGAAAGTCTGTTGAAGCCATTACAGTCCAGTTAAAAAAATATTCAACTTGTCTTTTATTGTAGTTGCACCATCTTAATTGGCCCCCAGTAAATGTCTGCTGATGTTGTTTATTATTATAATGAAGCCACGCCCCCTTAGGAGAAACAGACTGGAGGACACATGTGAGGCTTCTTATCTCTGGCACAAATTCAAATTATTCTCATCCCAATTTGTAGCTCCAAGCTCAAAGACATAGCAAACATGTGTTTCACCCCTTCTCTCTTTCTCTTTCTCTCCCCCGCTCTGTCTCGGTCGCTCTCTCTGTCTCACACTCTGTCTCTCTCCCTCCCTCTCTGTCTCTCTCCCTCCCTCTCTGTCTCTTCCTCTACCTGTCTCTCTCCCTGTCTGTCTGTCTTTCTCTCTCTCACACTCTCTCAGTCTCTCTGTCTCTCTGTCTCTCTGTCTCTCTCTCTCTCTCTCTCTCTCTCTCTCTCTCTGTTTTGAGTGAGTTTAAAGGGGAGTCAGTCTTGTGTCCGATAGCATCGCAGTTTCCTGGAGTGCTGGGGAATTTTCTGCAGGTTTTTTTGTGCAAACATCAGAAGTGAGCGGGAGCTTTTAATTATTGCTCAGGCTTAATGGAATCGGCACTCGGTGCGAGTGATGACTCTCCTCGTCTCCACAGGGATCCGGAGGCACGATGCTGTGAACTAACAGCACTTTACTTTTTAATTGCACAACGAGCTTTTCTCTCACTCCATCATTGTATTTTTCTCGCAGTGCCGGCAATTATGCTAAACAGTTATAAGGTTTCTTTCTGTTATTTTGACGCTGTTCTCCATGAAAATGTTTTCAGGTTGGGTCCTTTGGCAGATCTGAGAGGAGAGACTGGGTCTGAATGAATTCATCACGCTGGTCCAGACAGTTACCTGCAATAGAACTGGCACAAATTGATTGACAGGCAAAGAAGAAAATAAATTACATAGAATACACTCATATCCTCCCTATACAATATAATTAAGCATCTTCACTGTGCAATTATGGACGTTTTGCTTTGAAACGGTTTAATCTACTGGGGCTTCCCTATCGGCACATTAATGAGAGCAATCATTATTCGTTTTGTTGTTTATTCCAAGCGCTCCCCATCGTGTACAGTTAGTGCCTTGAGTATCTCTGCACTTCAGAGCTGCCAAAAACATTGCTGCCTTGAGCCCTGAGTTTTGAGCTGCTGATTGGGCTCCACAATACAGCACACATCTGTTCATCGTTCAGCTGTGCATTTGCCAAGAATAACAATGTACTGTTTGTTTTAGTAATATAAGGGCCTAGAATTTTGGTACAAATGCAAATTTAGTTCATGTCTAACCCATTTATGTTTGGAGTGTGAACCTGGTTTGTAAATATGACAAAAACCCAAAAGTCTGTTAAAATCGAATCAAAAAAGCCCGACCTGAATCATCCCGGAAATCAAAAAACACCCTTAAAAACCAACAAAATGTGAAAAAAAAAAACTAAATTCAATTAGATCCAAATTGGACCTGCACCGCAATAATTTATGACCCCAAATAGGTTTTTAGTCTGAACCTAATTTGTAAACATCATCATTTTATCTCAGTCCAAAATTATGTTTCAATCTGATCCAAAAATATGCAAAAAACCCCAACAAATTTATTTCCAAACCAGACCAGCACTCCAAGACTTCTATCCAGAACCCCAGCCATGTGGATTCTGCATGAACGTAACCCAATCACAGATTTCTTTGTTAAAATTTGACTAAATGTGTTTAAATTTGACTAAATGTGTTAAAATTTGACTAAACAATTCCTTGACCCAAATCTCGTGAGTCCAAACATTATAACTCCAGCTGAAACCCCCAAAACGTTGATCCAGACCTGACTGAAAACCCTAAAAACTGCCCAAAGATGATCATAATTGTGAGAAATAGGAGTCCAGGACGTTCCATGCATTAGAACCTCAGTCCATGCATTAGCACCACAAACATGATGCTTAGTAATTATTAAATAGGAACTGAAACTAAATTAAAATGTCTCCACCACAGAGGTTGAAAAAATATTTACCTCAACCAAACCCAAGATTCATAAAATCTACACAAACCCTAGTCAACTTGTATAAGCAATCCATACAAACCTGATTCAAACCCAAACATTCTGTCCAAATCTAACTTGAAAAAAATCTATTTTACCTTGATATTTATTTAAAAAGATCCTAAATCCAACACAGTTCTATGCTCAGTGAGCAAATAATAAAAAAAAACAACTGCAAATTCATAATCATGGCACTTAATTTGTAGTACAGTTGCAACAACAGAAATGTAAAACATTTTGTATAATAATCTTAAATGACCCATTTGAATACTTGAGTTTCCAGTTTAAGTGCTTGAGCTCCCAGGTAAAACATTTAAGTTTCCTGTTGAAACGCCTCCGTCTCCAGTTTATGTGCCCGAGTTTCCAGTTTAAATGCTTTGGCCTCACACCAGTAGCGGAGAAATAGAGGAAACTATGCCGGGTACATCAGGAGCTGCAGCTGCATGAGGGAGGCAGCGGTGTTTCTGCGTTTCATTTCATTCATGCCTCTTTATATGAGCAGTGCCACAGAGCCAGCAGCTGGTCCGAGGGCGCGAGTGTGTGCAGAGCAAATCTCTGCAAAGCCCAAACACACACGACTAACAAGACAGCCAGACGCTCCGCATGTTTACGGACACAGCCAGGCGAGCCGAGCGTAAACACAGATGGTCTGAGACTCCAGACAGATCCTCCGCACTTTTGTGAGAATTCTTCTCTGCAGGACCTTCCTAAAGAACATCACCGATCACAATCACTGTCCACCTCTCACTAGCCACCACCACAAAAATGACATCATATGACATATTTCTTCACCTTAGCTGAGAATGTTGTAGCTAAACATTAAAAACTGCAGATTTTCAGGTGCTGTAAGAAGTTTATCTGCCGTTTTTTCCACTTTTTCACTAGTTACAGAATCTTGATATCTTTATTCAAAACTCTAGTCACAAAACACAAAATGGTAACGTCTTGCGATACACACATTCCGACATTTCAAAAATTGCTTTTTGCATTGATATTCATGAAGAAACATTCCACTCACAGAAATATGGAAAAAAATTCTTAAAATCAGCCACACAACTAGTAATAGTTTCACAGCTCAGATGTTCTTTCAAGCATTAGATATTGTAAGACAGAACTTGTGATACATGTTTCATTGTGGTCAGGGGCATAGCACCAAATTCTGGGCCCCATGTACAAGCAGTGACCATGAGCCCCCGTAAGCTCGAGGTTCTCATCTACCTACAACCTTAGGGGCCCTCCCCCCACTTTGGTCCATGTTTAATTTAGTCCCACTTTTCACCCAACTACAACGCCCCTGATTGTGATGCTTCATGTAATGTCATTGTAATGTAGAATTAAACATTATATGCAGTGGAATCACTGAACAAATCCAAAATGTATTGATAAAATACACAAAAAAACCCTGCAATGTTCTTAATCTTCCTTACAAAAAACAAAAACAAAAATCAACAACAAAAAAACAATAACATGTCACCATGATGCCCTTCAACCCTGTAATGTGGATTTGGCCAAAAGTTCTCAATCTCATCACAATAAATGTGACCTGATCTGCCGTAATGAGTCGGAAGTCAGCGTTCTATTTATTCAGATACGGGCCGTTTATGGTGAAAAAACATCAAAAATGTCTATTTTTTGGTCTTATACGAAAGAAAAGGTCTTCAAAATTAATCTCCCAAAGTTTTATCATGGAAAAAACTGTGAAAATGTTCTTGAATGGCTATTTGATTTGAGTTGCTGCTCTCAAAGAACGTCCAAAATAAATGTTGTTTTCGCTTGTTTCAACCTAGAAGTTCCGGGTCTCCTCTGAAATGTCACGATCTCAGCCGTCCAAATATGGTGTTTAAACGTCAATGCCTGATCTTAGTAAACCTATAAAAATGCTTAAATCATGGTCCAGCCCTGCACACACCCGGGCTCAAACCCGTGACTCGGCAGCGTCACGGAAAAACTTGAAATAAGATTTTCTCGTTTTTTCAGTTGAAAAATTATGCTGCGATACCATCATTCAAATGATTTTAATTTTACAACCGTTTAAGCTTGTCGTATAGCTTGTTTAAATCTTGTTTTCTCTAATTTGCTCCGATTTGAATTTCACCAGATCGGGTTACAAATATGTTCTCTGGTCAAACCTCTTGGAAAGAATCTTCTGGCATGACAAATCCAGGCCGGACACTGGTCTGTGATGTCATTGCATGCCTCATCCATGTCATCCATGACCTGGAGGAGGGTCACTTGTTGATGTGGCTATCATACAGTTTCCAACACCAAATTGAAAAAAAAAATCAATTGGGTTGAGTAAAGAAGAGTATGGCGGTAAAGACATGGTGGCGAATTGAGGATGGGTCTGAAAGCATGCATACTTCAGTTGAGCATAGTGGGACCTGACATTTTCCCATACAAAGACATAGGTCACTCCAATAGCTCTACACTCCACGGGTAGCTCATCAAGGAAGAAAACAAGGAGTTCTGCATTGTATGAGCCAATACACAATCTGCGTCCCACCAAACACTCTAATAGAGCTGCACACATGGTGATGCTGGCCGCACATTGTCCAGGTACTTAGATGGTTGCCTGCTGGCCAATCAATTTCCGAACTCTTCTCCTTGCCTGGGGCAAGTTGAATCCTGCCTCATCCACATAAATTAAGTAATGATCAGCATCCAGAGCCATCACCACACTGGGGTGGTGGTGACCTATTAGGATACTTGCCTCTGGACCAAGAGGACAAGGGTTCAGCTCCTACCTTCAGCATACCACCACTGGGTTCCTCAGCAAGACACTTAACTCCAAGTTTCTCCATGGAGACTGTGCCCTTTATTTTGAGAATCTAAGTTGCTTTAAATAAAAGTATAAGCCAAATGCTGTAAATGTGAATTCAAAGTGAACTTATGGGGTGGTTTAAGAGGAAAATGAGGTGCCTTTTGAACATGCATGCAATATTCTGCAACCTTATGGCTTCCATGTTGCTGAAAATGTTTTCTCTGTCCAGGATGTCATTTGTCGCCTGGACCAAATTGAACACAGCCTGCTCTTGTTCATCATTAAGGCGTCTGCCTCTGCCTCCACTGTTTGGTGTAGTTTCTATATTCTGTAGGAAAAATTGCAGGAGAATCTAGACTTCAAATTGTAAAACACATATACATGGTCACATAGCTTCATGCTGTACACTGGCACACAGTATACAGTCACCTGACAGGTAAGAGTGGCCTACAGTACTGTGTTGTTTATCGTAGTGCATGCTGAAGTCTTACCATTTCTCAGTGCATAAGGTTCTGGTGACAGTTGATCTTTTAAGATTTGGTTAAGGCTGCTTAAAGTGTTGTCATACAGTTATTTTTGACCAGGTCTGCAACAACTGTTCTGACTTCATTGTACACTTTATGCTGCTGATGCTGGTCTCTCAGTCTGTTATCTTTTCCTCAACCACGGTCACCCACGCCTGTAAAACAGGGCCCTCGACCACCTCTCTGATGAGGCCCATATCCTCTGGTCATCTCAAATGCAATGTGTGAATTTTGTTTTGAAATGGAAATACTTTGATTTTCAATTGTGTTAATGTGAACTGGTGAATCAAGTTCAACGAGCAAATGAGCTTTGTGAGCTTATATGTATTGTATCCAAGCTATTGAAAAGCTCTGTGGAAAATGTGCATTTTGATCATCAGTTGTATGTTTTGTATGCTGCAGTTGGAGCCACCAGACAGGAGGCTGAGGGGAAGACCGAAAAGGAGATTTATGGATGTGCTGAAAGAGGACATGTTAGTTGGTGTGAGGGTAGAGGAAGCAGCAGATAGGAATAGATAGAGACAGATGATTTGCTGTGGTGACCCCTAAAGGGAAAAGCTGAAAGAGAAAGAAGATCATCAGTATGTTTTGTATCTAGAGGTTTGAAAAATTAGATCAATGTCCAATGAGTGGAACAAGAGATTGGAAAAACTGTAAAATCACATCCCATATATGATTGTTATATGATTATGTTACTAGTATGTAGTATGTATGTAATTTTGTATTGTAAACCCATTGCATTGTCATATTCAAAAAAACCATTTCAGAACCTAATGCAAACCAAACTTAAGATATATAATCTTGACCAAGGTCCAAAACTCTATCATAACCTAACACAGAATATAGATCTGCTGTAAAACCTCATCAAAACTCATCAAAAACACTTTTCCAGAACATTACCTGAACTCAAAAACTCTAAAAGCACATACATGTTTGTAATTACAATTAGATACATATTTATAAATTATGTAAAAATGTCATGTAACCTTGCGAAACCATAATCAAAATCTAAACCTACACCCACACTCTAAATCTATTTTAGAGAAAAAACTAACTAAAGTATTCTGTCAGAACCCAATCCATCTCCAAACCTTTTTCAAAATCTTAACAGTTCAGAAACTTCCCCACACAACAGATACAAGTCCCCAGATACAAGGAGCCTAGATAAAAGAGTGCCAACCACTCAGCATTCAGCACCACCAGTATACTGATCACCGCCTGATCATGTGGAATCGTTTCTTCACTGGTTCAGGCCTTAAATTAAATGTAATTTGTTCTGATTGAATGATTCATATGTAGGTCACTGTGTGTCTTAACAAACAAAAACATTTCTAACATTTGTATAACTATGCAGTGGATAAATGAGGAATCTTAAAGCTTGAGGAAATGAGCATTTTTGTACACGTACTATGAGAGTATGGGGTTTGATGTGTATGATGTCTTCAGAAAAGCTAGTAATTGAGAACAAAATTCTATTTATTCCATCATGGAATGGACTCCAGCACCCACCCAGAAAATTAATGGATCATATGCGGAGCCACCAGATCTGTAATTGACCACCATCATCGGCATTGCAGAAAGTTTGCTTGTTATCCATTTGCATGAATGAGCAGAGCTTTGAACCACAGCATTCCACATGCACGACTAAAAGCATAAAGCAGCTTGGCTTGCCTCAATTATTTCTTACCTTCTGAATGCTGTGCTATAGGTTTTCTCTTCGATAAGAGAAATTGCATTGCAAAGAAAAATATAAAAAAAAGGAAAAGCCCATGTTGCATGAGTCTACGGCCGACTCCTCCTCGGCCTGATAGTTTATCTCCAAATCCGGCCTGCATTTAGAACAGAATGCAAAGGCCAAGAGCTAATTCCTGGTGGGAGGGTTAGAAGTTTCTGGGTAGGGGGGTTTAGAAAAGTGCAGTAAGATAAATTCTTGTCTTTGCTTGGAGAACGAGGCTCTTATGTGGATTGCAGAGGTAAATACAATTCTGAGAATATTTCACTCCTGCTGCTTTCACTGAACACAGCCTTGGACGTCAAATACTCAGTGAGTCCTAAGATCTTGCCATAGTCAATGTCTGACTAACAAGCATGAAGGTTAATCAGTGTGAATCTGCAGGAACCTGTCCTGCACTTTGGAGGACAACTGGAGTTTTGATTTCCAGGAATTGTTTCACTTTGCCTTTCAGACATGTCTTTATTGTCGAGCCAATTAAACCAAGCCTACAAATGCTTTAAACCTCTTAAACCTGAATGTATGCCCGCCAACACATTCCTTCACAGTCTTCTGCTTCATACCTTCTGAGTCACAGTTCACTGAGGAAAGTGGAGAGACTGTGTGGGAAGAGCAGATTCTGCACTTTCATTCCAGGCCTTCTGCAGACAAAGGAGATCCAGGACTTTCCAGTCTCAAGCCCTCTTCATTTCTTCATATGTTGCTTCCAATGACAAGACTTTTTTGTATTTTTTATGTGGTCTTGAGAAACAGTTCTCCAGGCTTCCTGAAGGACCTTCAATGACTCTCATTTACAGTCCAGTCCAGACTCACACTGACCTACTGCTGGAGCTCCAGACTCTCACTGATCTACTGCTGGAGCTCCAGACTCCCAATGATGTATTGCTGGAGCTCCAGACTCACACTGATCTGCTGCTGGAGCTCCAGACTCCCAATGATGTATTGCTGGAGCTCCAGACTCACACTGATCTACTGTTGAAGATCCAGACACACACTGATCTACTGCTGGAGCTCCAGACTCACATTGATCTACTGTTGAAGATCCAGACTCACATTAATCTACTGCTGGAGCTCCAGACTCACATTGATCTACTGTTGAAGATCCAGACTCACATTGATCTACTGCTGGAGATCCAGACTCACACTGATCTACTGCTGGAGATCCAGACTCACACTGATCTACTGCTGGAGCTCCAGATTCACACTGATCTACTGCTGGAGCTCCAGACTCACATTGATCTACTGCTGGAGCTCCAAATTCACACTGATCTACTGCTGGAGATCCAGACTTGCATTGATCTACTGCTGGAGCTCCAGATTCACACTGATCTACTGCTGGAGCTCTAGACTCACATTGATCTACTGCTGGAGCTTCAGACTTGCATTGATCTACTGCTGGAGCTCCAGATTCACACTGATCTACTGCTGGAGATCCAGAATCACACTGATCTACTGCTGGAGCTCCAGATTCACATTTATCTACTGCTAGAGCTCCAGGCTCACACTGATCTACTCCTGGAGCTCCAGACACAGAGTGATCCACTATTGATGCTCAGGACTTTACTGCCAAATAGATTAGTACACTCCTGTTTCTTATACACTGTATTAGTCTCCATGGTGATATTCTTTAATCCTTGCTATCCTGCATCCATCCTGAGGACGATTTCCTTTTTGAGTCTTGGTTCTTCCCGAGGGACTAAATTTACTGTTGCATTTTTTAAACCTCATGGTAGCTTTTTAATTAGGGCCATAACATAAGAAGACCATTTTCTGTAACCAGCAGAGGACCATTCCACATTCCGTGATTCTGTTGGATCAGTCTGGTGGACCCACCTGGGAAGGAATCTCACCTCCTTGTGGTCCTTGTGCAAATATTTAATTCAATAGTTAAGTGTACTCAGGCCTATTGGAACACCCCCCCACACATACAATAGGCCTGTACTCGGGCCTAATGGAACACCCCCGCCACACACACACACACACACACACACACACACACACACACACAC
>JBBMFX010053654.1:0-11113 GCA_037832545.1 Rhabdalestes septentrionalis
AGGGAACTAATGAGGGACAGGTGATCAGCGGAAGGAGAGACAGGTGAGAGAGGGCGGAGACGGAAAACACTAAGGGAACGAACAGAGGAAGGGACAAAAGTAAAGGGACGAACAAAACTAATACTCAGGGGACTGGGAATGGGAAGGCCAGACCGAGGATGGGGTGGTCGTCACAGTATCTTTGATCAAGGTTACTAAACACAGATGTAAGTTCATCAACCCTAGTATTAATCTTTTTATTTGAGAGAAAAGTGTATGAAATAATTTGACCTTTCAGGTAACATTTAAGTGGCTCCCATAGCAATGAACATGAAACAGAATCATTTTAGACAAGAACTCCTCAATAGAATTTGAAATGAGTTCACAAAATTCTTTGTCTGCCAAAAGAAGAGAGTTGAATCTCCAACGTGGTGGACAACGTTTATTGGTAGAATGCTAAATCTCCAATAATAAAGATGAATGGTCAGATATTACAATACCCTACTAGTCAGAAGACTTTACACATGAATTAAGGGTTCTATCAATAAAAAAGTAAGCAATCCTCGAATAAGAATGGTGCACTAGGGAGAAGAAAGAACATTTTTTTCACTGAGAGGTTACGAAATCTCCATGGATCAATAAAATCGTTCTGTTTCATAAAATCGGAAAATATTTTAGACATAGCAGATTGAGTCAGATTACGATAATTTGATCGATCCAGGTTTGGGTCAAAAACACAATTTATATCCCCTCCGAGTATCATCAGGTGAGTATTCAAAAAGGGGATGTCACTCAAGTATCTGTTACCGAATTCAAAACCATCGAAATTCGGGGCATATACATTTATCAACAAAATCGTTTTTTGCATTAGAGTACCAACAACAATGAGGTATCTACCATTTCTATCAGTGATAACATCGGTTGATGAGAATTTAATTTTTTTATTAAGGCTTTTGAATTAAAATTTGAGTGGAAGATTTGAGTGGAAGAAATTTGTAAAAGCCTTGGATCTCTTAACAGGGTTACCCATCCCTCTGATATTCCAACTAATAAATCTAAGAGGCAACCTGATCCAGGAGTGCTGGGATCTATATTTCCATTAGCCATTAAAAAAAAAAAAAAAGACAAAAGTATAAACAGTCATAAGGAGCTGAGGTAAGACCCTCCGCCCACCAAAAGTAACCCTGAACAAAAACACATCCTAAATTTCCCCAGTATCACTGAACAAAGGAGATAGCAGTGTTTCCCTCAATAGACGAACATGGTCCACTGTAGTGATTGGACCAACCGGAGATACAAAAAGAAGAAATAAAAATGAAAATAACTCCTGCCAACTTTAGAATGACTTGACAGTGTGCGCATTAAATCAACTCACATTCCCAAATATTGTTGCAAATAACAATGAACATTCCAACAAAACTACAAAAATTGTCACCTTAATACCACAAGTCATAGTTTCGCAAAGAACAACTGAATGAAACAAGAAAGTCCTGTGCAAATAGATGCAGAGAGCAAAGAAAGAGGCCATACTGTTCAGGGGGGTGTTCCAGAAAGCTTGGTTAACTTGCCATTTGGTAAATTATAACCTCTGGGTTGATTTACCCCAAACCCGCATACCATGAGTATGTCGGTTCCAAAACACCTGAGAAGAGTAAGTTTTATCAACCTCCTACTGGTTACCCAGAGTTAATGCACGTGCACAGCGCATGCATAAAGACAATTCCAATAGATCGCCTAATTTCACGAATCAAAATGGAGATGCAGAGTTGGAGGTTTTAATGCACGAGTTCAAACCAATAATAATGAACAAAAAAAACTACACGGCTGCATTGGCTAAAGAAGTGGGAATTGGCTTGGCATAAAATAACGGACAGAGTAAATGCGTGAGTGTATTAAATTGCAAATGTATCGCTTTCCTTTTTTTATAATGCCAAATAATTAAACACCCCTTCTGCATCATTTTGACTGTCAAATCCCTATGAAATAAATAATTCATTTATTTAGGTTAAAATAACAATGTAAATTGACTAGGAATATATGGTTTCTCATTTAATAAGGTGTAATTTATCTGGAGCCAGAAGGACTTTGAGCCTAGTCAAAATGAAACACAATAACATTCTGCAAAAATGTAATATTTGATTAAACAATTACTGAACTATTTATTAAACACGGTTTGGTGTATTCTTTCTGTCATGCAGCTAATAGAAAGAAAGCTGAAGCCCGTCTAACTGGCGGGGGCCCACCACCACCACCTCCCCTAGGGAACACACACACCTTTGCACCACAAGTAACATGGTGAAATGTGAGTTTACCACTATGAAATGTTTTTTATGTGACTTAATAAATGACTAATTCTGTCACTTAAAGGATTTTCGAACATGCTTAAGGGTTTTATTCAGGCTTATTTTTGTGGGTTGTATTTTCTTAAATTATAGATACTGATGGAGGGTTGTATCATTGGACCCTACAGAAACAACAGTATGCCATAGTTGTACGTGTTTTGTTTTCAGGGAACTTTAGTTACACCTTACAAAGCTTCAAATGGAAGAGAAAAGACTATCAATTAAAAAAGCAACACTAGAATTAAAACACTGAACTACTGGAGCATTGCCTTAAGGTGAGGACTTGTGTGAATATTAATCTGTTGCATGTCAAAGAGTTGTGTGGTGTATATATAAAGCAATGCAATAAACACATTTTATTTCATTATACCTCCACTGTTTTTCAGGAAAAAAAGAAATGAACTGCACAGCAGACCAGTGTAAACAATTTAACAAAAGGAATTTTGACAAATCTTGTCTCTCAAAGTCTTCCATCTCTGTGTGCACAAATCTGTAGGTGTTTCTCTGGGCCATCTTCTTGAATTCAAGGAGCGTAGATGCCTCCTCTTATGGTGGCAGTGTTGTGAAGCACAAAAGAATCCACTATGTGTCATGCCCTCTCTGGACTTACCCAGAGCTCACACAGACACTGAAACCTGGACTTGAGGATCCCTGTGGTCAACTTTGGCCTGTGTTCGGCTATGAGCCCGGTTAAAGCATGTCTGTTGTCCAGGGTCAGGTTCATGGTAGGATGTCATCAAATAGGGCAGACAAGGGTATCCTCTGTCCCCCAGCAAGTAAACATTGTGCTGTCCTACAATGATTCAAGTGTACAATACCAGTATAGTAAAATTAAGAAAACAAAGCAAAACATAACCTGCTGAAATATCTGGCGCAATGATGACTCGTGGAAAACTCTGGCATCATGCACAGATCCTGGACATTTTGCCTCAATATTAGTAATTGTGAGTTGCCTCACATATTACCTATAGTTAGTGGAAGAAAAATATTAGTTTAATGATTTTAACAAGGCCACAAATACATAAATTCCATTTGTTACCTGCACATTGATACTATGAATGGATTACCTATTAACATAATCTCCCTCATTTATTAAAGGAGCTTTTACCTGCACATTGATGCTATGAATGGATTTCTTATTAACATATTCTCCCTCATTTAGAGTGTGTATGTGTGCATGCAGGATGAATACATGTGGAGATATAAATAGTATGACTAGATATAAAATATGCAAATTTTACTACAAAGGACAAATCTGCCAATTTGTGGAATTCTTCTTTAATAACACGCAGAGGTTTATGACCAGGGAACTGTACAAACACGTGTAAGAAACTTTTAATTGTCAGGGATATGAGCCAACGCCTCTACACACAGATGCTTTTCCCAAATGCTCTGCATCGCAAAACATGTCCTGACACAAAAAAACTAAAATGCTATACACAGAATGTTTTCTTCATTATGAGCTGACCCATGGTATGTGACGTTTGCAATATGAGGTTTCAAAATGAACAATACTTTTGAAGACCGATAACGTTCTTTCAAATAATCATCAAGAAACGAAAATACATAAATACACTCTCTCCCAGAGAAAAAAATGTGTGCCTCTACGTCCACAGGATCGTCATCAAAAGGGCACGCCGTGCTCAGTAACCTTCTGAAACAAACTGAAACCCAGAACATAACCTAATACTGAGCAGGTTATCTTCAGAGAGTTAGTTGCTATGGTTACTTACATACCCAGAAAGTTACCACTGCTTTTGGAACTGAAAGTTGTGGTTATCCACTAACTTACCCTTGAACCTACCCGGGTATGTCACATAACCTGCTTTCTGGAACACACCCCTGTTTTGAAGCACAAGAGTTCGAAATATGACATAGTGGACCCTTAAAACAAGGGAAAACAGCAAACAAACATTTCACTAACTAGCACAGCACACCAAGAAAACTAAGCACAGGTAGACTTAAGTCTAGTGAGGCCAAAACCGCTAAGCAATAATACAGCACAAACCTGAGAGGCTATTGAAGTTCACCCAGAAATAATTGCTGGCTTCATCCGCTGAAACAAAGTCCTTCTCAACACCTTTATATGTTATGCAAAGTCATGCTGGGTGAATCAGACCATACTGAGCACCTTCAAAGCCACAAAGTTGCTGCCTGACTTTACTGAATGCAGCCCGAGCCCGGGCTATATTGGTAGTGTAATCAGGAAAGACTGAAATGGTCAGGTCTCCGAATTTAATCTGTCGGTGTGCTCTAGCATGGTGTAAAATGTCAACACAGTCACTGTGATAATGAAATCTGCACACAATGGATCATAGATGGTCAGCGGGATTAGGTTTGGGTTGGATGGTCTGGTGGGAACGGTACATAAGCGGCTCTTTTTCCAGATTAAATGCTTTCTTTAGCAAAGCGGCTATGGAAGCCATGGAACAGGAGTCAGTACTTCCACTATCCTAACGTTGTTACGCCGGAACCTAGACTCCAAGTCTTCACACTTATTGTCCAACTTGGCCAAGTTAGTAGTGAGGCACTTGATAGTACTTCTCATCTCAGCAATGTCATCGGAGCACACAGTGAGTGCGTGCTCCATCTCCCCGATCGTACCTTTTATCTTGGACATGGTAGCATCGTTAGTGGCTTTATCGATCGTGTCTTCACTGCTTGCAGATCAAACTTGATAGCAGACAAAATATCCCAAAGAGTGTCCTGAAGTTCCTTTTTAAGAATGTTAGAAATGTCTTTCCTCAACGAGGCGAACAATTCAACCTTTAGAGCAGCAATATCAAAATTAGCTTGCCTCGAGGGGGGCTCTTCTGGACTCAACGACTTACTTGAGGACGTGGTCATGGTTTGCAAACTAGGCCTAGTTGTGTTTGTATAGTACTGCAAGTTTTTAAGTTTTCGTTTTTTCTAGCCATTACAAACAGCCCTGAGTAAAACTTCTCAGCAAAAAGTGCCACAGCGTAAAACAGGTCTAAAATGTAAGCAAAAAGCGGGAGTTGGCAGGAGCTTCCAAATTTACGTCCTACTCCATTAAAGTTCAGCCTGAAGTCCACACTTCTCTCGATATCTTGCAACCGTTATAGCACTTGCATTGACATTATTTATGTGAGAGGTTGTGTCAGGAGGTAAAATTAAGATATCATCAATGTAAATCAACACAAAGGTGTCTAGCATGTCACGGAAAATCACATCCATGAATGACCAAAACATTGATGGAGCTTCCATTCATCCCCCTTCTTTATAAGTATTAAGTTAAATGCACTGTGGAGATCCAATTTGGTGAACATCATAGTCGTATGGAGTTTTTTGAGGGATGATGGGATAAGAGGAAGAGGGTAAGGAAATTTTATTACCACTTTATTCAGGGCTGGTAATCAATGCAGGGCCAAAGACCATCATCCTTTTTCTCCACAAAAGAAGCCTGATGCTGCAGTAGAAATGGAGGGACATATAATTCCTGCTGCCAACGGCTCCTCAATATATTGGTCCATGGCCTTGGTCTCAGGTAAATGAAAGTGAATACAGGTGACTCCTCGGAAGTGGAGCATTGGGTAACAACTCCATGTGGGGCTTGTGTATTGTTTAGAGAACGGTTGAAAACATCTGAAAAGTCATTATAAATGGAAGATATGTTGGTGTAAGTGGCCTGTAAAGGGTTTTCTATAGTGGTGACCCGCAAAGGAAGAGTCATACATGTTTTCAGACATTTGGGAACTCCATGATTTAATATCATTCCCTGCCCAAGAAATACAAGGATCATGATGTACCAACCAGGGATGGCCTAATACTACAGGGTCTCTGGGGGAACTGATTAAAAAGAAAGACAGAACCTCTTGATGCAGTGATCCTACTTAAACTTTAATAGGGACTGTTTTATGGGTAATATAACCTGTACCCGAGGTCATCCGTCCAGGCTCTGTAAGGGTGTTTCCAAAGGAATAAATGGCCTCCCCAGTTGTTCTGCAAAGCTTTGGTCCATGAAGTTGCCTGCAGCTTCTGAATTGACAAATGCTGATGTGGATTAAACCAAAGAATTCAGTGAGCACATTACTGGCACAGAAAACTGTCTGTCAGACACGAGATTTGATACCTGTTTACTAGGGACCCAATTTGGGCAGATCATGATGACATGACCAGGCTCACCACAATAAAAGATGAAGTCCATGCCGGAATATTGTCTCAGTTCTGCATTGCTCGAACCCCTTCCTGTGGCCAATGTACAAAACCTGAGTGCGAAGTCTGCAGCAGACTGGAAACCCTGACGTAGGTCGTACAGCTGGTTACCGATTGACTTTTTGGACGTTGGGTGATCGAAGACACAATGGAAAGCATCGATGAAGGATTGCTGTTGTGTGAGCATGGGACTCACATGTCCATGATGCAGTAGCCCACTCCCGGGCTTTCCGGTGAGTAAATAAATCATAAAGTCTACTTTGTCTTTGTCTGTTTGGAACTTTCTGGGTTGGTGTTCGATATACAATGCACACTGTATTAAGAACCCATGGCCATGGACAGGATCACCCCCAAAAAGTTCAGGTAATCCAAACTTTAGCTCGTTAGCTGGAGCTGAGGCAGTTGCAGCCTCAGGCTTTGGTGGAGATGCCGGCTGTGTAAGGAACGTGATCCCTTGGGCAAGTTCCGTGTGGCCTGCATTTGTCCAGCCAAGATCTGCTGGCTCCATTGTAATGGCGAAGTATTCTGTAATGATCACAGATACGGACCCAATTGCAGACAATATAAAATAGTGCATTTAATAAACACAAAGTTTAGACCTTGCAATAATGAGCATAGATGCACTAGCTGGCCAATAACAGTTCTTCTTCTAGTTGGTTGATGCAGCAGTTTCAGGGCCCGATAATGCACACGGCGCACTGTGCATCCGCTACTTGTGCAACCCATCATTGCTATTTTGTGCGAGCGCAACATTATTTTTTCCGGCAGAAATGTACGTTATCAAGATAGCAGATGGCATTGCGCTGAGTTGGGTGTGTCACTGAAAAGAAGGGGTGTGGCGTGGCGCATAGCGCGAATTTGCTATTTTATGAGAAGTGAAAGTCATTTCGCCACTGACCAGAAAAAACCTGGTTTGTAATCATTCGCATTGTTCAATGGCTATTATATAGACGCCTGATGCATTGGGATGTGGAAGAGTTCATAATGCGCGCACACGCTGCTTCTTTCATAAGCAGGAGCGAGCAGCACTGCATATAAAAAAAACAAAAAAACATTGTCACGCGAAGTAGAATTTAGATTCTCTGCTCGAACCCGACACGGGTCCGGTCGGGCCGATATTTCCTGCTGCTGTCCTCGGGCCAGACCGGATCGGGCCGCGATCAAGCATTTCATTTTTTTAATCATTAATTAATTAGCCTATTTTTGCCTATTTTTATATATATATGAATATTTTAGCAAAGTTTAATTGCTGCTTGTCTTGCGCAGTAGTGCTCCAGCTCCTGCCACTGGCACACATTACGCCAGTCCTGCTGTGCTGTACTGTGCAGAGTTTAAAGTGCAACATGGAGCTTGAAGACGTGAAGAAATAAATAAAAATGAGAGAATTAACTTTGAGCAAGTTTGGAGGAAAGTCGGAGGTATGGAACCATTTCTAGCAAGTCGTGGGCAGGGACAACATATGTGTCTGGTGTATTTCCTATAAACTCTGTCTGCCGCTATTTTTAGTTAGACTGGCCTCACGCTCGGCTGCTTTCTCCCTTCAGCCGGAGTGCCCTGAGCTCTGAACACTCCGAAAGTGAATAAACCAATGACAATTCCATCCACACTCTGAATTTACAAACAGTATCAAAGGACCAGAGTGTGCTCGGAGCTCTGAGTGTGTGTTTAGGAATGCACGCACAGTTGAGAATGTGTGTTATAACGGCCCTCATATTTAAAAAAGTGTCGGGTTTAAATCGGGCTCGGGCCAAAAATTACAGTTAATGTGTCGGGCCGGGCCGGACTCGGGCACAAGGTGCAAGGGCTCGGGTCGGGTCGCGTCTCATTTTCTGGGCCCGATCTAAACTCTAATGTGAAGGAAAACTTTATAGAGTCCTCGAAATATAAAATTCAAATGTATATCACAAACATCACACCATGATTATTTGTAATATAAATATATAATGCTCGCAAAACTAAGTTGATTGGAGAGTGTGAACCCTGATTGGTTTATTGCATGATATGCCCCAAACACACCCATGACTAATTTACTCATTTAAAAAAACCCATTTGAACTATGCGCAAGGCGTGGCGTTCACTTTTCCTACGGGCACTATATCGCTTTGTGCTGGCCCCTCCCCCAAAGACAACTGTGTTTCAGACTTCAGACAATGCGCGATTGACCCTGAAATTCGGGTCCTCAGTTTGTTAAAGCGGTGTGGGATTGTTCACTTGAGTACTTCCCCATTTACGTAGTTGATTTATATATTTTTTATTTAAAATAAATCTGTGGAAGCGATACATGTACACATGATGTTGCGCAGTGTGAAATTATTTTTCTGCTTTTAACCCATTCATCAAGTCCTTCACTGCTGGTGAAGAGATTGAATGAAAGAAAATGAATCCGTGGACAAGTGTGCTTTATACACATAAGTTAAAATCAGGAGAATCTGTAATTGGTGGAGTGATTGTAATCTGTGTGTAATATGGGCACACAGCCAGTCCGTGGGAGCCAAAAATCTGGCTGGGTTATAGGGAATCAAATGCTTATTTCACTCAATGAAATGCAAATCAGTTTATAACCTTTATGGAAATAAAGTTTATGTATTTTCTTGATTTTTGGTTGATTCTGTCTCTATCCATAATTTATATTACCACATGAAATATAGATTGTTCATTTTTTTGTAAGTCAGCAAGCTTATAAATTTAACAGGGGATCAAATAAGTATTTCCCTGAATGAAATTTCCCTAAACATTATAAGTATTATGAAGCAATTCATCTTAATGAAAATAAATTACATTGTGCGATAATAAACCAGCTATGTCAAACAAAAAAAATGCAGAACAAAGCCAAACTTTGCACAAAATAGTAAGACGAGGTGCCCTGGACTGATGAGAGGGAAGAAGTCTGATAACAGTAAAGCATGGTGGAGGTTCATTGCAGGTGTGTGAGTCCAAATGCTGTATGGATTTGGTCAGAATTTGTGGTCTCCTCAATGATGAACATTTCAAGCCAAGCCTTTTCATCATTTGTTACCAACAAAGAGGCCTCTGATCCATAGATTTGTTCTACTGCATGACAATGTCCCCAAACATACAGGGTCATAAAAAATATGTTTTCCAAAAGAGCAATATAGGTCCTTAACCAGATGATGGAGTCCTAGCCTGTTTTCCTTTTTCAAGGTCAATGATTCTTCAGAATCTCTGCTCAACATTACACTTGTGTCCGGATAGTCTGTGTCCACCATTCACCAAACCAACTCACTAAAGCCTGCCTCCCCCCTCGGCTGACCCACCCTCGACAATCTTAGAGTTGCTGAGCAAAAGTGTCCCGCTACCCCCTCACTCATCCCCGCCCATCAGCATCACTGATGCCAAAGCCAAATTCTACAATAATGAAATTAACATCGATACAGATGTTCTGAACCTATTCTTTACCATCAAGATACTGAACAAAACACAATATTTCTGCTCCTCCACCAGACAAAAGCCTCTCAGCAGAGATCTTTGCCATTTTTTTCACTGAAAAATGTCAAATGCAATATCACATCCACAGAGAAACTTGTTTGTGATATACAAAGCTTGAGCTTAAGTAGCAGCCCCAGAGCATGCTTCAGATGCTGGCTCTGGCTGAATATAATCTACAGGGAGAATGGAAGGCATTATATTTTGGAAATACCAAGTTGTTCTAGAACACCATTTGGTCTTGGCATATGAAAGAGACCCTCAGAGATGGCAGAGCAGACAACAGTGTTGTGAAGTTAGTGCTTGGGCCACATACAGATCTGTTTGGGGAGCTGTGTCCCAGTTTCAGACTCCGAGGTTGGGGTTTGTTCACTGAGCACACACATCCTCTCTAGTATTGATCATGTACTGCACTCTTCCCATACAAGCTCTGTTAGTGAGTGCCAAAAATACCATGCAAAAGTCTCAGAATAAAGGCACTTTTTCAGCTATTGCTAGCCAGCATCAAATTGGAAAAATCTAGTAGGTAGATTGAAAGGTTGTTCATGTCAAGGTCTTGCATCATTATCAATTATTTCAGATATAAGATAACATTAGGTTTGATATTTTTCATTGAGAATAATCAAAACCAGTTTAGAATATCTTGCAAACTACATAGGCAATATTTAAAAGAGAGACTTAGGGCTAGTCATATATGTGAGCACAGAAACAACAGTGTGAAATTAGCTTTGATGCAACTGAAATATGCACACAATGGCAAATCCTGCAAACGCATGTGGCCCCAGAAATTAGCAGGAAGGAAAGAATCAAGGCTAAGATGCTTCAGTTCTGACTACATTAAGAAGCACTTCAACGTAAATACAGAAATCACTCCCCTAACACACCTGAATGCAGATACCCCCGCTGTTCAAGAACTGAAACCCTGATAGGCAATGGGAAATTTCTCTTATTTCCAGTCTCCAATGTTATGCTAATATGCTAATAAGACCACCAAGCCAGAAAGAACTTCATCTGAAATGGCAGCTCTAATGGCATTTATAAATTATTATATTGTTTTTATTCATCTTATTTAAGAATACTTTTCAAGGTTTTCAAAAACACCTTACAGAGACCTTGAACCAGAGAATAAAAATGAAAATACAAAAGAAGAAAAATACAAAATAGATTATAAA
>JBBMFX010053664.1:0-11113 GCA_037832545.1 Rhabdalestes septentrionalis
TATTATGTAGAATGCTCTACCATTTGTCTACCATATGTCCAAGAACCATTAAGGAGCTTTAAGTTTTAAAACTATGCAGAGATAACAGCAAAACAGTTCTGCCTTATAAAAGGTAAAAATACAACTTTAAAAGTTTTGATAGCGCCACAACTCAAACAGGAACAATATGTCATTACTCCCTCCCCTGGTCGACCTATGAATGCTAAAGCAAACAGTTTCAAAACCTTGGAATGTTGGTAGACTCTCAGAAGGCAGTGTTTAAAATGAATGAATTGCAAAGCTGGCCTAGTTTTTCAGGGAAATTGCGTAAGAGTGTGATGCATGCACCAGCTTGCTGCTTAGCAATGGTAGCGATGTGGACGCTCTGTTTTGGCCGAGCCCAGATCTGTAAGCACAGAGATGTCAGAATGTGACTTCACGCCTGATGTCAGCACAGATTTGGGTTTTGCTGACGTAGCCTCACCCCACCGCTTGGTGAGGGTGATCTGAAACATATGTTATTTAAGTCACAAAAAGTTCGTGCCTTTGCAAGAGTATATTGTGAAAAGCACATCGTGTCCAACTGTAGAGTGAGGAAGTCAAAATAACTTTGAGACAAAATTCTCCTAGTTCTTTCTAATTGTGTACATTTACATGTAAAACACAACGGATTCCCATCTGAATACTATCTGTCATTCATATAGTTTATATTGCATTTTATGGTCCATAATAGGGCCTTCAGATTAAGTGAACGATTTGTCATATGTGAACACAGCACAGAATTTTGCACTGTTCACACTCCATGCGTTCTCTGCATTTAACACATTCACCAAGTAAAGCAGCGGGCAGCCGGTGTGTGCTCCAGTGGTGCCACTGACAGTCCTGGGATTGGAACCCATGACCACCTGATCGCACGTGTAACACACTAACCACCAGCTGCCCCTGTCATTAACCACAAAATGAGAGTTAAATCAATCAATTGCATATGAAATTAGGAACATTGAAGACTAATCTTGCAGCTGCATTCCTAATCAGCCGAGGTGGTTTAGTTACCTTCTGTGGAAATCCAGCCAGTAGAGAGTTGCAGTAGTCCAGTTTGGAGATGACCAAAGACTGGATGAGTATCTGTGTAGCTTTCATGGTGAGGAAGGGTTTAGAGAAGGAATCTGCACGTTCTGGAGATCTGATCAACCTGCGATGAGAAAGACAGATCTTCATCAAAAGTAACACCAAGATTTCTTACCTTCTTAGAAGGGGCGATAACTGAGTTCCCAACAGAAACAATGAGATCGTGGCTTGGTGACGGACTCCCTCTTATGAAGTCTTGCTGGAGTCTTGCTGGAGTTCAGTTTGAGGTGGTGGGCCGCCATCCAAGAGGAGATGTCGACCAGACAGTCTGAGATGCGGGAAGAGGCCTGGTTGTAACTGGAAGGAATAAAGAGAATGAGTTGTGTGTCATCAGCATGCTTGAAATGCCTGTGTTGAATGTAGAACAGCTAAAAAATAATTCATCTTTAGTTTAGCGTGTTAAATGTACAATAACATACTATTAATATAGGATATAGAGTGCTAGGAGAAATTAGTATTGTTGCATAATTTTTGACTAAGGTTTGACATTCATGGTGTATATTGAACGCAAACCATGACTTCATTTACTATCAAACTATTTTGTGAAGCAATGTTCGAGTTAGGGATAGATCCATGGTTAGGGTGGTGTTAACAGATTTTCCACTGAATGCAAATAAAGGCAGACATGCAGTCTGTGGACCACTGATATGTAATCTGTGGACCACTGTCATAAAGTGTTACTATCTTGTATTTTGGAAAAGATAGGTGACCTTAACCATAATATCTCAAGTGACAATACCATTGATTCACCCAACAGTAATATCTCAGAGGGTACGTCTTTAAAAGCCTCTTTTGGTTAGACCACCTGTAGACCACATGCCTCATTCATTCTTTAGGAAAACAATACAATCTCATGCCAAATATTGTCTCCTCAAGCTATCCAAACAGCTCTGACCCATAAAGGCGTGAATTCCAACGTCTTGTGGTACCTGCCATCTTGCAAATCATTAGTATCATGTCATATAAGTCCTGTAGGTTGAGAGGTGGGGCTTCCATAGATCGAAATAGTTTGCCCAGCGCATCCCATACATGTTTGAACCCATTGAGTTCTGTGGAATTTGGAGGCCAAATCAACTCTTTGTCATGATCCTTAAACAATTCAAATTTTTTTCAGGGTGCAGGGTGCATGAAAAAGGCAATTACTCAACCTGTATGTTTAGGTAGGGGGTGCATGTAACATCACTGTGAATGCCAGCATTCAAGGTTTCACAGAGCATCACTCTGCCTCTGCCAGCTTGCCTTCTTCTCTTTGTGCAAGTTGGTACCATCTAGTCGATGCACATTCACCACACTGTCCACCTGATGTCAGAAAGTGGCCCGATTTGTTGTTTTATTTTTTACAACACACCGTAGTCCAGCTTTAATACTCATATGCCCGATGTAGTAGGGTGACCAGACGTCCTCATTCCCTTTACATGTCCTCTTTTTGAGACCTAGAAATTGTGTCTGGCCGGGGCTTTTTTAATTTTCTGGGTTTTTGAGCAGCCAAAACATTTGTCACTTCATGAACATCTCCCATAAACTAAAAGTCTGTAATGGCCGTTGACCCGAGATGCACATAAAACATATAACATAACATATGCACATAAAACGCCCCTGAGAACCACGATACTTCTTGGCCGGGATGTAAACGCCCCACCCCACAACCACCAGTCCCCCCCGCAACCCCCCAGGAACCCCGGCCAAGCTGGTAAAGAAAGTATGCGCTAAGGGGTCCACTTTTTTTAAAAACATCCCAAAAGACCTGGAGATATTCTGACCCAGCCATGTCAGATCTTTACGCTTGCCTATTGCCCCAACATCGAAGTGTAGAGTGTCCATTTGCAATGCGTGAACACACCACAGCACAAAATTCTCTCTCTGCACTTAACCCATTCACCCAAGTGAAGCAGCAGGCAGCCAGGAGCACGGCGCTCGGGTATCTTGCTCAAGGGTAATTCTGCCACTAGCTCCCTCATCAACTTCAACAACAGACTCTTCACTCTCTGCTTAATATATTCCACCTCTTGTCTGGTCCATTGTAATTAGATAATCACTGTTGTCAGATAATGCATCTCACCTGTCAGTGATTTTAATGATACAGCTGATGAGTGCAGAAACCTTATTTAACCTGCAGCTAACTAAACTCATTAACATGGTTTCAAAACTTCAAGTTGGATGTTGTCACAGCAGGGCTTTGTGTGGGAAGTTAAATTGTGTAACATTAACAGGTAGTAATTTATGCCAGTATAACTCCAGCTGGAGCTTCATGTTGCGACACTCTGGAGGGTAAGTGCCTTGCCCAAGGGCAGAACAGCATTAGTGGGTAGAAAGACACTTGGATTCAAACTTCAGGAGCCTTGCTGCCCACCCAGGCATCGTGCCGGAAACCTTCTAAACCCTAACCAAATGACCCATCAGCGTCATGATGCGTGTGTCTGGAAAATCACACAAGGGTTTCTCAATTTTATAAATAATGATTGTCTTATGATTTAAACGCAGGTTTGTACGCCTAAGTAGGAGGTAGCCATAAAAAGAGGGAAAGTTCCGACAAGGGTGTTATATTCGGACATTTTTAATCTGTATGCTTAATCTAAACGCTGACATTCTGTTTGTTGAGCTTTTAAACACTGCCATACATCCACTGGCCTGTTTTCTTCTTTACCTAAGATACAGCTATTCACTAGAAATACTTATTTACTTTTCAGAGTGACAGAATGGAAAAAAAACATGTTTTTTTAGTTTGAACGTATTAGTGTTAACTTATAATTTTGTCCAAGGACCACACTAAGAACCATTTAGGAACCTTAGTTTTTAAGAGTGTGTAGACATGAAATTTCTTCTGTGTTGGTTTCCTGTATAGTTAATTTCATATAAATGAGCTTCCTCTGTCATTGCCGAGCTCTGAAGTAAATGCTAGAATGGAAGAGTTTTGCTACACTGAGGTGGAAACTAATGAGGCAAGCTGTGCGCTGTGGTTACTGAAGTGGTTAGAGCCTTGCCACCTCTGAATGGCATAATGGAACCGTGTTGTTTTGCTTGAATCAGATGTGTTATTGTAGTCAGAGTGCGGTACGGAACACAGTAACTTTTAAGAATCTGTGAAGAACTGACCGTGCCCCCACCCCAAACACCTCGTATTTTCCAGTGACCTCAAAGCTAAGCTCCTTTCAGCTCCTCAAATAGACTCTTTTTTTTTTCTCTCTGTCTCTTCTTTAACCAAAGCATTCCTTTGTTCCACACAAGGCTGACTACATGATCTAAAGTTAGCAGGAAGACCTATTTACACTTCAAATGTAAAGGCCATTTATTTGTTGGAGGGATATCTGAGGAGGAACCAAAGCCATTCTTCAGATTCCAGGTGGTTTAGAAAGAAAATGTCTCATTTAAAAAGCATAACCAAGTTAGTAGAATAGGTTTATAATCAAAAATATTACATAATCTTAATCATGGAATATTATTGCTGTTGGGGGGTGTAGGAAACATGTTTTGATCAGTATTGTTAATACATGACATATAGTTGTTGATTAACCTGTACATAAGAAAGAAGCTGTTTTAAAAGAGCTTGAACAGACTGCTGTCATTGTTTACGTCACAGGCACCGGTTGTTTAAATCATATGGGTGCAAATTTGCTCAAAAAGCTGTGGGATCGAATCCCAAGACTGCTAGTGGCACCACTAAGGTACAATCCCCACACAGTGTGGTGCCCGCTGCTTCACTTGGTGTATGGGTTAAATGCAGAGGAAGGATTGCGTGCTGTGTGTGGTAGTGTGGTCACGTATGACATTTCACAATCCTATGTCTTCTCCAAACAATCTTAAGAAATGTTTGCCTGATAGCTGTGAGAATTTACAGAGGATATTACTATAGGAATACAAAAAACACGCTTAGATGACTGGTGGCCTAGTGGTTAGGGACTTGGCCTTGTGATCACAAGGTTGTGGGTTTGATTCCCAGGACTGCCATTGGCACCACCCAGGAAATTGTGAGCAAGGGACCATCCCCACACAGTGTTCCTGCCCACTGCTTCACTTGGTGAATAGGTTAAATGCTGAGAACTATTTCATGCTGTTCACACTGTGTGATTGTTTGTTCAACGGTTTATGCTTACATTCTACCTCAAAGTGTTTATTTACTTAAAAGCCATACTTGACCATACATGAAATCACACCCTATCCCACCCTGTTCTAAGCTTGTTTTTAAACATCAACAAGTTTGAAATAGTCCAGTTTTGTTTAGATGAAAGGTCATTATCACATTAATTCCATCCATTTGGCCTGTATGTTGAACAACCCACACATAAAACGATGAGCTGTACAGGCTTCACATTTGCTCCTGCTGTAGGTTTGGTCAAAAACCAGTTGAAGCCAGTCTTTTCCTGCTTCAATTTTCTGACCTGTTGTGGTGTGTGCTTTTTATGGTGTATTGTACATAGTTCAAGTTCACCCTATCATTTCTTCACATGTAATTTTCCTTGATGGATTTTTTTTTTCCACTCGGCACTCAGGAGAAGTGTGTTGCTTTGGACTCCAGTATGGGCTGTGGTATGTCAGGGGAGGGGGACCTGCAAAAGAAAGTGCTCTGTTCAAACTGCACTCATACTTCCCTCTCAGAATTCACACACCTGTTCAAATATCCAACTCAACCGCGGTGCTCTTAAGGGGAATTGTTCCTTTCCATGCACTTCCCGTGTCATGTGTACTATTTCAAAATACACTATTGGGAACCTATTTTAGACTCAACAAAAACAGAATTGTAATTATGCTTTTGAAGCCTGACCATCTGGCCCCGTCATGAAAGACTGCATTTTCGGCTAAAAAAACTGAATCAAAGAAATTACTTGTGTGAAAAACTGTCAGATTTCTATATACCCTGATTCACAAATGCTAACCTATTCTAGATAGACAACATATTTAGTTATTGGACGGAAAGTAGACTAAAATAGTTCCAAGAACCTGTGTGATCATCATTAGTTCAGCTCAAAAAATACCAGGCCTATCAAAACTGTCACATTGTTTCACAAAGGAACCCGAAAGAGGAAGGGCAGACAACTTCTGCTGTTTTAGGGCCAGAACATAATGTTGCCTTTTATTTTTAGACATGAACACCACACCGTTTTTTCCAACAAGCTTGAGTAAGAGACATAATGTGCTGATGATCAACAATTTTTTCTCTATTTTGTCTATAGCTCTTTTCCTCTATTTTTTTCTATATCCACAAAACTGAAGGGCCCTTTAGAATGACCACCCCTGAGCACATAATGTCCTCACATGGAAAATATGAGAGAAATTCAGCCTTCAGTAAGGTAAATTACATTAAAAGTAAAAAAAACTTTTAATACCTTTTGCATGCTGGCCTTGTCAAAATTGTAGCACCGAATCTTTTCTTAAATGGCTGGCTGAGGTGAATATGAGAATGTGTATAAAGGGCCATTCCTCTAAACAAATGTTCTTTAGCTCTTCTGTTGTTCAATCTTTCAATAAGTCATAAGTCATAAGATTGAAGATAGATAGATAGATGGATGGATGGATGGATGGATGGATGGATGGATGGATGGATGTATGGATGCATGGATGGATGGATGGATGGATGGATGGATGGATGAATAGATGGATGGATGGATGGATGGATGCATGGATGGATGGATGGATGGATAGAAACTTATTAAACACCCTTGGGAGGTTCCCTTTCTGAAATTCAGGTGAACTTGGTTCATTGTCCTGCCTTGGCCTGGTCTTGGCTTCTTTGTTTATTTTTTTCAGTATTTAAACTTGGGAGGGTTAGGTTTAGAACATGTGTCATCTAAGATAAATTTAAAGTTCGCTAATCCAGTCCCACTAGACAGTGCAATGTGCTTGGAGGAGAACACAAACTGCTAATTGTATTATACCCACACTGGCTTGCTCCAAAAATGACAAAGATACTTTCCTATGATCTTTTGGCCTTTAACAGCTAACTCCCTGCAATGCATAGAGCAGGGGGGGGGGTCCACTCTTATCCATGAACCTGCCATGAACCTGCATATTTCCACTCTGTCTATACATACACTTGCATGTTTATTGTTTGTAGACTGAGCCCTGAGACATGAGGGTGTGAGGGTGAGGGAACTTTAAACCACCTCTGCTCCAAACAGCCATATTTTAGTTTTTGTTTATTCCCAAGTGAGAATACAAACAAAAAAGTGGTCTCACACTACAGTACTGATTCCAACAACAGTAACTAGGGGATGTTGTGTATGTTGTATTCTTTGTTGGTTTGACATGCATGGTATTTGACATGGAAATATTTAAAGTATTGCAACTAAACTATTAAAAGAAAAAGTCCATGTTGCCATTCTATAAATTCTAACATGATTCCCAGGACCTTAATAATAACACTCAAGCTATCCACCGCCATACTGTACCGGGTGCAGTAATGCCAGCCTCACTTCTGTTTTTTTTCTGTCTCATTTGACCACAGACCCTGTTGCAGTAATGTTTTGGAACGCAAGGTGATTATGTCCGTGGTTTGACAGCTTTCTTCGAGGAAGCCTTCTGAATAATTTACTGGTAGGGATTTGTTGGTGACTAATTATAGTATTAGAGACTTGGTGAGCCAGTGATGCAACTAACCTACATTATGCAACTGTAATCATTTATTCCCTTTTCCAGACAGATCCAGTCCAAAAACTGCATATGGTTCCTTTATGATGTGTGTTTCTTTTAATACATAACTGAACTTATTTTTATTGTGTGCAGTGTAAGATAATATTGCAAAAAAAAAACCTACTTCTTTGACTAGCCTTTTTTTGTTTACCTTTTCTCAGCCTCCTTTATCTCTGTGTTCCTCCATACTGACTATATATATATATGACTATATATATGGGGAAAAAAGCAGTTCCACAGGTTTATCCCTAGTGCCATATGATGTTTAATCTGAAATATGCTTCACCTCATAACCTTTACAATCTTCAGTTATGTCGGTGGGATTGAGTGGTTGCTTTCACAACATGACAACATTACAATCAGTTTCTACCTTGATTGTGACACCCATGTTGACACACCGTGACCAGGCAGGCTCCACATCTCCAATCTTGGACATTCTGTTACTTTTAAAGCACGTACGGCCTGTTTGGGACTTGATAGGAGAGAAGTAGGAAGTGTCTAAGGTGCACAATATTTATACTTATATTAATAATCTAAAGACAAAACAAATTCAGGATTGGAATGTCAAGGACTTTGTATGTGATACTGTGTCTTTTAGAATGCTGAAAGCACTTTTAAGATACGGATTTGGAAGCAATGGCAATACGGAGCACATAAGAGCAGGACGTGTGGAGCTTATTGAATTTAATGCAGCACAGCATGGATAATGGATTCCTCCATTCTTTTTCAGAGGGCACAGAAAGCATATAAGCCAGACAGAACCATGCAGGCTGAGGGCAGACACTTATCTTGGCACTGAGCTTACGAGGAAGCAAACAGCAACATGCAGGCAATGGCAGTGTAAATGTTTAATATAGTTGTCAGTAACCTTGTCCCTCCACTCACCAGTTGTTTGATAAAGTATACCGGCCCTGTTGGACAGGGGTGACTGATATTTGTATACATACAAAATGTGCCAATATTAGGATTTTGATCTTCCCTGCAAAGAGCGTGTGTGTGGTTTGTGGATAAGAGAGGATGCCCCTGATATAGGTGCATTAAGTAGGTGTTCAAGTATTTACTGTAGTTCATCTGTGCACAGTTTATCAGCCACTCTCTGTCAGACAATGGCCGGGGGACCCCATAAGACCACCACTGACCCAATATTATTTGAATTTAGGACTATTCTTAGCATAGCAGGGTCATCAGCATGGTACTGGCATGGTGTAGTGTGTGTAAAATCTATATTTAAAATACAAATAAATTATTCATTCCCCTGGCAATTTTGACTTCGTAATTTTGGCTTATTTAGATTTACAGCATTTAGCTGACACTAGTTACAAGCAAGTTTCTCCTTGACTGGAAATGACACCGGTGTCTCCCAGAAAATAAGAAGATGATTGTGGAATAAAAAACATTTCTCAGCTGTTATTTACATTTCAACAAATGTGGCGTGTCCAGCATTAGGCATACCTTTTGCAAGCTGTCCCAGTCTGTGGGGAAACACCAGCCCGGAAGTGCACAAAGCTCGTCAGCAATTATAGGAAGCGTCTGATTGCTTTAAAAGCCAGAAAAATGCTTTTCTATTGATTTTTGAGAAGGGTATGAAAAATATTGTACATGCCACTTTTGTTCAAATGTAAATAAAAGCTGAGAAATATTTTTCTTCACAATGATTCCTCTTCTTACAATTTCCGTAAACCTTCTTATTATATCCTGGTGTCATTTTCAATCAAGAAGAAACTTGCTTGTAACTAGGCCAAAATTACTAAGTCAAAATTTGCTAGGGGTATGAATAATTTTGTTCACAACTTTATACTTTTCTGCATTTAACCCATATACCAAGGGAAGCAGCAGGCAGCCGGCATATGCAGCACCACCCGGGCATCAGTGTGTGGGGGCGGTACCTTGCTCAAGTGTATTTCAGTGGTGCCACTAGCAGTCCTGGGGTTCAAACCTATGACCTTCTGATGTCAGGGGCAAGTTCCTAACCTCTAGGTCAGCAGCTGAGTGTATTAAGTGTAGGTTTTTTAAATACCACAGTGTCAGTGCTGAGATAAGAATAGTCATGCAAAAATATCCTGTGGTCAAACCCTGAATAGGGCTCAAGAAGACTATTACGCATGGAAAGAGAGGATACTAGTCTCTACTTGCACACCTACAGGATAGAGGGTAGGCGTGCCTAATAAAATGTAAGTAAGTATAAAATATAAGTGTAGTTTATCATGTAATCATCCTGTCATCTCTTCTATGTGGAATTCATTTACATCCCTAAAGGACCTGTGTGACTGTTGACAGCCTAATACCTGCAAACCCTATAAACTCTGTGGACTAACTTCCACCAGACCAAATCACAAAAGGTGCATTGTTGCATTGTTGAACTAAATGGTGTGTTTGTAAGGTAGAGAAGAAGCAACAGGGACCTCTGTTTCTCTCCGGTACAGGGTAACAGAGGGAAGTGCAGGGAAAAGAGGGAAATAGTTGGCCTCTGACGTCAAAGCTTCTGCAGTGGAAGTCATTTCCTTTTATAGCCTCGCTCACACTCTGGTACATTCCTTCCTCCAGCGGGACTGGTCTCAGTAGCTTGAGGAGGAGAAGGCCTGCTCGGTTGTGACGTAAATGCGCAGGGAGAGGGCAGACGTTGGAAGAGAAGAGGGAAAAAACCCTACTTAAGCTTTAAACTTTTACTTTTACTTTTAGCGCCTGTAACCAGAGAGTAGTAATACAATGCCCAAGGGGCCTGTGAAGGGAGGGTAATTCCTTAGCTGAAGTTAGAAATGCAATGATGTGGGTACAGCCTTGTTTTTGACAGTATGATTTATTTCCAACAGTACATTTACATGTCATGATTCTAGGAAAATGTGCTAAAGCTATTAGCAAGAAATCATTCTTCACAACAACACATTCCACTTCAAACCGTAGATCCAAATGATTCTCGAAGCAAAGCTGGGCCATAAGCAACAATTCACCAAACTTCTTGCTCTTTATGTCAATAACTGCCTTAGATAACACACACAATGAGCAGCACCAACACGGAGGTCTACATTCCATCCATTCCATATATCCATCTCTACACTTAACGTCACTTTTTTTCACTTGTATGCACCTGTTGTCCTGTCAAACGTTATGTTCAGTGTTATTGTATGTTGCAACGGGGCCATGGGGAAACATAGTCTCATCACAACTTTGTACGTTTATAAAGATTCTGATGACAATAAAGGAAACCATGAACATTGAACCTTGAACCTTTGAAATCTCTTTAATTTTTCAGAATTTTCTGGCAAATGTACATGACGCGCTTATCCAGAGCGACGTACAAGAATGCTCAAGTAATCCACAACAGTATCAAGGACCTGTAGAGCAAGATTTAAGTCAACCTCCACCAATCGACCACGGTACTGTA
>JBBMFX010053708.1:0-11110 GCA_037832545.1 Rhabdalestes septentrionalis
CACAAAAACACATACACAAACACACGAAAACACATGATACACATATATACATGACACACACACACACAACACACACACACACGACACACAGACACACACACACACACATGCACACACACACGCATACACACACAAACACACACACACATGCACAAACACACACACATAAACATGACACACACACACGACACACACACACACACACACAAGACATACACACACACAAACATACACACATACTGTAAATGTATATTGGGTATATGTTATACATATTATATAATATCGTTTTGTGGATTTATTTTCATTTAGGAAACAATGCGTGTAATTTTATCAGAGTGTGTGTACCTGTTGGTAATGTATATTATAAGTTCTTCAAATATAGGTGTACATTCACATAGACTGAAAACTTCTCAAGGTTGTTGGCCTGGTCCATTTTGAAGCTAATTGGGCTGCAGTTCTGTTTTTGAATTGTATGTTTTATTGATAAGGATGATTTGGCTTCGTATGTCTCTGCTGAGTTTGTTTTTATGGTCAGACAGCGCTTGCATCAAGGGGGTGGGCAGTTTTTCATGTGTCACTGTGGTCAGTCTGCATGCTGTGTGTGTGTGTTTCCTCGGGCCCTGATTACTGCGGTTATATTTGAGCTCTCCTTTATAAATAGTGTGATTTTCTCGCCTCTCTTTGCCCATTATCGACATTGCACTGCTGGTTAAACGGGCAATGATCTTGACTCTGTTTAGCTGAATCCAACATCATTGCGCCGTTCCACTGCAAAACACCTCAATTCATTGTTTCCTTTGCCAGAGCTAATATACAACTCCTAATTACTCTATTTCCAAGGCAAAAGATGCGGAAATAAAAATGGCCTCTTTCCAAAAAAGGCCAGTGTAATTCCCACCAGCTTTTTCTTTTTCCTTTTCTGCCTGTGATTTAATTAAAAAGTCTAATTGAGGTTTTGTTTCAAAGGTTTCAGGCATCTCAAGGCCAAAAGCACACTGGTGGCCTCCAGCCTCAGAGCTGTTTTTACCTCAGGCTCGTGGATATGCACAGTCAAGCAGCAGGGCATAAATGACTTTGCAAAATTCCCCTGTCTGCAAGGGTTCGTTCTGTCATTCTGTCAGCAGGCAGCATCTCCAGCCTGCCCACGGCAACCCACCAACATTCTGTAAACCTAGAATTAACTGACGCTTTAGAAGGAGCAATGTGTGGAACTAGGACAGCCAAAGCCAACTGTCCAGGCAAATTAGTGTCTTGCCACATAGCAGTTTGTTTTGATTGCATTTAGAAATCCAAGTGCTGAGTTCAGTTTTTAATGTGTATATATATAACCGGTCAAAGGTTTTAGAACACCCCAATCCCCAATTTTTCCGGGTTTTTTTTTGTTCAATGTCTCATTGTTCATTCTGCAGAATGTTCTTCCCAACTATGTTTCTGGAGTTACCATAAGTTGCTTTGCTTTCACTCTACTGTCTAGTTCATTCTAAAGCAGCACTTTAGGCCACTCCATGTTTTCCAGCTTGTTCTTTCTTTTAAGGTAGTTCTGGCATAGTTTGTGTTTTGGGTCATTAAACTGCTTTTTACTTTGCATTGGCTAGCTCCAAGCTCTGCCCCCAAGGACCTGACCGTCATTGGCCGAGAGGGCAGACCCAGATCTATTCTCATTAGTTGGCAGCCGCCCCTGGAGGCTAATGGCAGGATTACAGGTAAGTTCCTACCTACTTCAGCGGGACCTTCACACTCCCACGAACATGATTTTCCCTTCCCACTGCCTGTAAATACTACTTCCAGGTTTCTTCAAATAAGGAACAGAATCCCAAAAAAAAATTTGATCCTAGAGGAATTTGCTTACGCTACAACTGCTCAAAGAGACACAGAAACAAAAACAACATAAAATGTAGTATAAGTCAAATATAAGTCAAAATAAACTCTGTACAGAATGCACTATGGTAAATATAAACAAAAGTCTGTGGTCAGTTAGAGAGGTGAATATAAATGCTATTTACAAATATTATAAATAAGATTACTGCTAAAGTAGTTTACTTGTATTACAATAGTGGTTTGCAGTTGTCCATTATTATGTAATAGTGACATAAATAGTGATATAGCCAGGGGCGTCAGAAGCATGTGAGGGGGACCCGTGGGGGCGGGTTTTGGGCATGGGGTGGAGTTTGGGTGTGTGGGCGGGGGTTGTTGAAGGCAGGTGCGCGCAAAGTCTAGTCCTTTTAGGGGGTGGGGGTGTTTGGAAACCCTTGTTGAATCTTGAATCTTGAATCTTTCGGGAAATAATCCACTCCACTTAAGCGACAGAAGAACACACACTACTTGAATTCCACTCCAGGTGTTCCTCCAACTCACCACATGCAAGTGAAGTGAATCGTCTGTGCAAAGAGAGGCTGCTCAGATTTCCAGCGGTGTGTTTATTATTCTATCTATTAAGTGGAGTGGATTCTTTCACGAAAGATTAAATATTCAACATCGTTGGGTGAATGAATTATGTTAAAAGTGGGAGGGTCCAAAAGAACAATTATGAAATGTGAGGGGGGCACGTCCCCCTCTGATCGAATGGTGACGATGCCCATGGATATAGCACATGAAAAGAATATTCCATAAGTAGTGACATAAGTGACACAAATAGTGACATAAAAGTGACACAAATGCTAATAATGATAATACTCTTGTCTATGTAGTCACATAAGTGGTGATATTGCACATTTTGCACATTATAACTGCAATATCCATTACATATTGTGTAGTGACATAAGTAGTGACATGAATGACACAAATAGTGGCATAAGTACATAATACTATTATCTAAGTATTGACATTATTAATGATATTGCGCATGATAATAATATTGTGTAAGTAGTGACACAATTATTGACATAAGTGACACAGGTAGTGACGATAGTGAAATAATAGTGATATAAGTAGTTAAATGCACATGATAATCCTTTTCTGTAAGTAGTGACACTAGTAGTGATAAAAGCAACACAAGTAGTGGATATAAAAAATTATGCATCGTTAACTTCCCTTCTTTTCTCTCTCTCTCTCTCTCTCTCTCTCTCTCTCTCTCTCTCTCTCTCTCACTCACCTTTTCTGGCTCTACCTTTCTTTCCACCTCTCTCTTTCTCTCAGGTTATATTGTGTACTACACTCTGGATAAGAACATGCCTATAGATGACTGGGTAATGGAGCCCATCAGTGGAGACAGACTGACCCACCAGGTGATGGACCTAAATCTAGACACTGTCTACTATTTCCGCATCCAGGCCAAGAATGCAAAGGGAGTCGGGCCACTATCAGACCCTGTCCAGTACAGGACGTCAAAAGGTACATATGCAACCACAGAAACTTGTCACCAACTTTCACAATTCTAAAATGTTAGAAAGTGGTTATTCCCATCATTTGACTGTTTCTAGTCTCGACTGAAGCATTAGCACTTATCTAATGGCAGTTTAGTGTGGAAGCTGTTTCAGAGGCACTTTCAGAGGGGGTTCAGGTAAATGTCAAGTAACTATTACTAGATTTTCTTCATAATTTCAGTCCTCTCCAACTCATCCTGGGCTATAACACAATCTAAGTTTATTACATTTTTTCCATGCCCTAAATCATGTGTAGCTGGATGGCCTAGTGGTTAGGGTGTTGGTCCCACTATCAGGGTTCAAATCACAACTGCTAGCATTACCGCTGAGATACTTTTGGGCAAGGTACCGTCCCCCGCCACTGCTCCCCGGGCGCCTCATTGGCGGCAGCCCCCTAAATGCATTAAAATAAACGATAAAAATGTCCCACATTATACTATTCATCATGAGCTATTAAATAAATTGTAGAAATAATCCCGGGTTATATTAATCCTGGGTTTTAAAAATAAACTAGAAAAACTAGAGTTATAATATTAAAAAAGCTCTAAAATTAATTCAAAATTGTCTTACATTATAATATATGCTGCGGGTGTAACTAGGCGCAAATGCAGGGTTCCATTTCAGTGAAGTGACTTTATTTACAACTTAAAGTGGCTTGAGGGCCAAAACACAAAGAAACATAATATCATCAGTTACTACACAGAAGATGGGTAATTTAGACGCGTATCATGAGGGACATTTGAGGGTTATGTGAGGGATTTGTGAGGGTGGGCAGACCACACGACTGAGCACAGGGGAAACATAAATTCCTCCATACTACAGACAGGAACCAACCAGAACGATACGTCGCTTATTACTTAACCCCTGACCAGCTGTGAATACTTACTGATGAGCTGGCTGGGGTAAACACACCCACATGTTCAAAATCAAAGTTTGCATGGCAGCCTCTAGAGGCCACTGACTGGGACCTAACTCCTATACTATATTAATCTTGTGCTATAAATAAAACTATAGAAATAATTCTAGATCATGTTAATTCCATGCAAATGTTTGAAATAAGCCTGGGTTATAGTATGAATTCCATGTTTTACAACAAATTAGAAGTAATCCCAGGTAGTTTCATTAATCCCATGCTATAAAATAAACTGTTTTAACAATTCCAGAAAAAACTGAGAGAAAAAAATCCCAGTTTGTGACATCAATCCTGTGATATATAATAAAGTGTAAAAACAATCTTAGGTTATATTAATCCGATTTTGTAAAATAAACTGCAGAAATAATCTCAGGTTATGACATTAAAACCATGCTACAAAACAAACTGTAGAAATGATCCCAGTTCTATTCGAAAAGCAAAAAAATAGATACTGTACATTATAGTGCACTGACATCCTTATATTATGTATTCCTGATGGTCTCAGTCATATTAAAGGTGTTTTTCTAACCTCCTGGGTTTTACGGCTCTGACTTTTACGGCCTGAGACGATTTTTTTGGTTTCAGGTCACTGAATCTGCCATCCATCTTCATAACGACAGGTTAAAGACAGTGACCCCATATATGCAGATACACACTTGTACACATGCACACACACACTGAGGAGGGTCTAATTAATGTGATCTCCAACATCTGTTACTCTGAGACTCTGCATGCATTAGGTTGTGCATGGAGAGGTCCTACGGGGCTTGTTGAGGTCTCCTAGGTCTGATGTCTCCGTGCAGTAAACCAGGAGCACCATCTGAGCAGTAGTCAGTTTTATTAAAGTGCGTGACTGGTTTACTGATCTATATATTTTTTTGTTTTTTATTGATATCTACAAAATAACACACACCTGTGAACAATAAATACTACCAAAACAATCAGTTATGAAATTATGTTGCTCATTCAAAAACAATAATGGCTTGTAATGTAGTTTTACCATCATGTACAAAAGATTTGGCACCTCTGTTTAAATGCAACAATTTACTACATGAAAACAGAAAATGGGACATTAACCCAAACTCTGCAATCTTTAGTACCTACTCCATAATTTTTCTTTGAAAACTGTATTTATTTTTTCAGATTATTGTTCTCTGTATGTAGGTGCAGTAGATGGTTAAATGGTGTGTCTCTCTTTGGTGAAGCCATCAAGTGCTGAATTGATGGCCTAAAATGTAAAATTAGCCATCATCATTTTTGATTTTTGATTTGGAATTGGTGGGAACAATTTAACAACGGGGAAACATCAGACTAGGCCTGCGGGACGTTCTAAATGCATCGCTGATGTTGAAAACAAGGGGAAGCCTAATCAGGCCAGTGACAGTGGTAGGTGTAATAGGGATTTTTTCTGAAAGTCTCACTGTATAACTGAAACATCCAATGTAAAATGTGTCACAACCCAAACTGTCTTCATGAAGAGGTGTTTTATTTTGGACCATGTTTTCCTATTTACCAAGGATCAAGACATTTAAAAATGTTTATTCTGATTCTGCATTTAACTGAAATTATAACACCAATTGCCACAGTATTTAAAACTGTTAAATTGCTACAGTTTGAAATAAAAGCATTGTGGCGGCAAAGTCGTGGAAAGTGCCAAAAGCTATTTCCAATGTTTTTGCGTCCAACAAAAACAGGGTAATCGAAGTCTATTATGGCGACAAAAGCCCTAGCATTCATATTACAGAATTACAGGTGCAGCAGGTCAGATTCCTTTCACCATCAAATAGACACCATTTCACCTCTCTCCCTGATGTGTGATTACAGATCGCTTTAGGCTTCTTTGCTGCACAAATCAAATGCAGCTTGACAGATCTGAAAGAAAGAGGTTTATTAGCATTAGCGACCCACCAGGCTGTCGCTGGAGACTAGATCAGACGTGGAGGCCTATACGCTCAGAATGCAGATCACAGCCTGCATATATAATAATGCTGAGAGAGAGGCATAGCACCTTATAGGAATAAATAGAGATTTGTGATGAATTCCTGCTCTGAAAATACAATTTACTCTAATATCAATGTTGTCATGTTCTATTTTGACCCAGGTAGCAATAATTCCTTTTTATGGCACAATAAGTAATATTCTGCAGCTGCTTCATTGATACGTCTCTCTGTTTCATTTTGTCGTAGTTGAGCACCCTGACAAGATGGCCAATGACCAAGGTAAGGTTCCTCACACAGCTTAAATGAATAGTTTGGCAGGAAAAAAAACCAAATGTATAAAACTTTGCCTCACATTCAGTGTAGTCCATCAGTGTCTGCAGTTTGGTTCTTTAGTTTTGCACTGGAGGTAAATGCCTAACAAGTACCTAAAAAATAATGGAAGTTTATAGCCATCCATTAGCATTGTTCATCATTCAGCTGTGTGTCTAAACCTTTTTGCATTTATGTTATATGTTATTTATTTATGTTACATGTGATATTATAATAATATATAATGGTAACAAAAATAAATATTGGGACACTGTTGCGTAAAACTGACATAACCTTATCATAAGAATGTAATAGCAGATATCATATTCTGTTATTACTGCAAATAACAAAACGTTCATATCATGATAGCTCGTGGTACATGCCATAATAAAGCACTTTTATCATATTAACAGCTCTTGAACAGCTGAATTGCAGCACCTTGTACAGGCTGCATTCCCTAAATTGGTGGATTTCTTGATTCTTTCCTGATATTTTACAAACATGTCAGAAGAATAATTTCCAAATAAGATTATTTATTTCTGATGAGCCAAAGAAAAAACTATGAGCAGCTAAATCTGCCCTGTATTGGTTTGATGCCCTGTATTGTTACACACCTAATTAAATAGGCTGGGAGGATTTATGCATGCCGTTTTAAACGGTGCTGGTTGGTGAACCATTATAGAGCTAAATTGTCCTCGAAGCTCAATTTCAAACATACAGAAACTTATGTATTGAGTCTGTTTGGGGAGGAGGAAATTATGTTAGAGGTTTAGGATCAAGTGTGAAAAATAGTGGGGATTCATGTCAGTTTAGTTGTGTTTTTGTTTTTTGTTTTTATGAGCTTGTAGAGCTGTAAATGTTGCAGAAAATGCTGAATGGGGCGATGCTGCCTCAAGAGAACACCAGATAGAAATTCAGAAGTGTTCAACCTGCAGAATGTCCAAGACTGAGCTGGAAAGAGATGACATGTGTGTGTGTGTGTGTGTGTATGTGTGTGTGTGTGTGTGTGTGTCAGCTGACTAATGAGAGTTCATTTACAGGTTCTGTTTTAATTAAGGCCAGAGCTCAGTACAAAAGACTCCTCTGTTACTTTTAATTGACGCCTTGTGCAAATAACTCTAAGAGAGAAAGTGAGAGAGAGAGAGAGAGAGACAGAGAGACAGAAAGAGACAGAGATACTGAGAGAGATACAGATATATAGAGAGAGATAAGGAAGATTGGGAGAGACAAAACAGAGGCAAAGATTGAGAGGAAGACTGAAAAAGACTAGGAAAGAAAAAGGGAAGAGATGGGAGGGAAAGAAAGGGAGAAAAAAGAATGAAAGAAAGAATAAATGAAGAGATAGTGACAGAGAAATTGAGAGAGACAGAAAAAGGGAGAGGGAAAGAGTGAGAAAGAGCAAGAGAGATTGAAAGAGATAAAGAGGACAAGAGAGAAATATAGAAAAAAGAGAAATTAAGACAGACAAAAAAGAGAGTAAGAGACAGAAAGAAAGAGAGAAATTCAAACGAGAGAGGGAGAAATAGAATAAGACAGAGAAAAAAAATGAAAGAGAGCAAGAAAGAAAAGAAAAGGAGAAGGAACGAGTGAGAGCTTTACACTGAAAGACTGAGAAATTGAGAAACTGAATATGAAAGAGAGAGTGACAGAGAAAGTGAGAGCTAAAGAGAAAGAGAAATAGAGACAGAAGGAAAGAGGGAGAAAGAGAGAGAGCTTTAGCCTTGAACATTAAATTAAAGCGGCTGCTCATTGACACCTGTGCACAGACAAACCTGTCCGTCTGGCTAAATTCCAGCATTTTAGCAGTCGGAAAGGCGCTTTCAATATAATTAACCATCTGGGTAGGCAATTAATGACACGTCCAGGCCGAGCGGTGCCTAATGTGTCTGTCTGTCAGAGAAAAATGTCTCCGCATTTCCCCGCTGGCCACAGAGAAGAGCAAACGTTTGAGCAAAATGCTGCTGACCTCAACATCTGTCACCCAGCCAGGCCTCGTTTCTTTCCCTTTTTTCTCTGTGGAGCCGCGAGCAGAGTGATTTTTCTTCAGAATAAAGCGCACATTCATCTCAGTGACATCACAGATTGAACTCTGCAGAGTTTCTGAATGTCACACAGGCTCGCAGGCGCAAGATCAATGAGCAACACTGATGTGGTGAATGTGGTCAGTTCCACTGCTGAGACCTCTCAGCTTTACTGTACTTCATCTGGACCCCCCCTCCCCAAACACACACATACACTCACACATACACATGCACACACACACACACAAACACAAACACAGAGGTGGAGCCAAACCCTAATGCGATATTTTCGGAAAGACAAACACCGGTTGTTAAAGTTTTGAACGTAATGTGAGCGGCTACAACAGGGGTCTCCAACACGTAGCTCGCGAGCTACCAGTAGCTCGCAACCCCTCTCCAAGTAGCTCACTGAAGGGTTAACGATTCTACAGACATTTGAAAACGTGATCAGTCAAATTTTATTTGTCACTTGGAAAACCAACTTGCATGTATAGCCAACCATATCTGCCCCCTTCTTACACCAAATCATTATTTGCCCATAAGTTGGCAATAAACAGTGTCGCTGCTGTCAAGGTTGACGAGTCAAAGGTGATGATTCAGATTCGGATTCGGATTCAGATTCAGATTCAGATGATGGGAGCAGGAACCATGACCGAGGCAGATCACCGTTCAAATAAGAGGCTGAAAAACGTATTTTCATGATACAAAAATGAGTACCGGTAGCTCTCTACCATTTTCATTTTGTAAAAGTGGCTCTCAGAGGTAAAAAGGTGGGAGACCCCTGGGCTACAGGGACCCAATAGTAGAAGCGTGGTGTGCAAAATTCAGGAACATCGAAACTAACCTTGCAGTTGCATTGTTAATGAATCAGCTGAAGTGGACTTGTTACCTTCAGCAGAAGTCCAGCCAGTAGAAAGTTGTACTTGTCCAATTTAGAGATGACTAGTGACTGGACAAGTAACTGCATGACTTCTGTGGTTAGAAAGGGTCATATGCTTCTGATTTTGTAAATAAATTATCTGCATGTCCTGGAGAGGTGGTCAATGTGCAACAGGAATGACATTTAGCAAGATAACAAGATTTCTTGCCTCCTTGAAAGGCCAATAACAGAGTTCCTCAAAAGAAACTATGAGGCTGTGGCTTGGTGATGGACTTCCTTTATTGAAAAGAACCTCAGGTTTGCTGGGATTCCGCTTGAGGTGTTAGGCCATCATCCAAGAGGAGATGTCAGCCAGACAGTCTGAGATGCGGTTCGAGATCGGGTCATCACTGGAGGGAAAAGAGAGAATAGGTTGTGTGTCATCTGCTTAAAGGTTGTAGGAAAAGCTATGTGAGTCTATTACATCCCCAAGAGGACCAGTATATAGAAAAGAGAAGCGGTCCAAGGACAGAGCCCTGCGGAACACCAGTGGACAATCTTCACTGGGCAGATTGGGAGCCATGCCATGCTACCTCGTACCTACTAGTCATCAGGCTAGGAAGCAAAGCATTGCCAGATATCCCAAGACTGGAGAGAGTAGTCAGGATGATCTGATGATGAACTGTTTCGAAGGCTGCAGAAAGGTCAAGAAAAATCAGAGCAGAAAACAGGTTGGCTGATCTTTCTGCATGCCGTGATGGCTAGTAGTGCAGTTGTGTGTATGTGTGTGTATTTACCACAGGCTAAATGAGTTGTTGTCAGTCTGAAAGCCTCAGTTGCTCAACTATGTATAAATCAACTGACATGATGCCTCAGGAGGCAGCGGTGAAGAGTCCAGACCACAGATCGATGTGTGTGTGTTTGTGTGCATTTGTGAGTGCGTGTTTCAGGTGCTCCTTTGGGGTCCAGGTCTATACACCCCCCACAAACACACACACCTTCACACAAACACATAATCAAACACACACACACACGCATGCATATGTGTATAGTGTGGCAGTTAACAGGATGAGTTGGTTGATTGATGGCTTGTTGTTTGTTCTGTCTGTTCTGTTTCAGTTTGAAACAAAATATGTCATCCTGCTCCGCGCTCCAAATAATGTAAATCATTCTTTACCTTCATCAACTCTTTCTCTCTTGTCTTTTGCTCTCCCTCTCTCTCTTCATTTTCACTCTCTCTCCCTCTCTTTCTGTCTCTGTTTGTGCCTCCAAGGACTGGGTGTTTTTTTTATAAACAAAGCAACAGTGATGCAATGCCAAACAATGGGTGGAATAATAATAATAGTAATAATAAAAAGAACAATGAAACAATGAAAGAATAGTATGGAAAATGTATAAAAACTCACATTCACCAGTTTAGAATTAGCTGTTCACATAGTGCTTCTAATTACTAAAACACACAAGTCAGCAAAAATTCATATACTGGAACATTGTTCTTTTGCAGTCATGGCCTCTATAAGCAGAAAGCTGTGTGATGCTGGGGTCTCTGAGCCTCTCTAGGAAATGTTAGTAAATCCATGCCTGAAAAAGAAGATTTTCCTGCTAAAACCTAACGCACACACACACACACACACACACACACACACACACACACACACACACACACACCCACATGCACTCACATGCACTTGTATGCACCATACAGC
>JBBMFX010053719.1:0-11110 GCA_037832545.1 Rhabdalestes septentrionalis
CACACACACACACACACACACACACACACACACACACACACACACACACACACACACACACACACACAGATCTACTGCAGGCTGGCCCACTGTCCCAACAGTTTGGCACACAACCCAAGAACACCTTATGTACACTCAAATTGTCTACACACTCAAACGTACATGCAGTGAAAATATTTTAGGAGATTAAATCTGAAATGTATAGCCACTATCTGTGTGTATTTGCTCTTAAACATATTGGATAGACTTAAAGTATTAAATATCCCAGAACTTTTGCACAGACCACATTTTCCATGAGATAAATACATTCAATAATCAGTTGCTGTGCATTAAAATGTGCAAAAGTTGTTTTCTAAAGAGAATGTGGACTAAATTACTGTTAGAACATAAACAATGTCATTTGAGGGCACCAAAACTTTTGCATATGAGTGTAAATTCATACTCTATTATTCCCCAGTCTCTAAACGCTACTCAATAAATAGGTATGCAAATAACACACACACAAATACACACACACACACACACACACACACACACACACAGCAGGACAACAGGTCAGCTTATTTCTGTAATTATAATAACAAGAAGCAGAATAATTATATGATAATAACGAAGGATGAAGACGGATATGAATTATTAATTAATTGTAAACTGTACTAGAAATAAATGACTTCATAGTTCTCAGGCTACTTAGTTTGCTTTTTGTCTTTCTCAGACAGCAGTAAGTAAGAAAAAAGGCAGAAAAGTGGTACTTTCAAGGCAAACTGTAGGATTTGTGTGATACTGGGAGTAATCTCACTCTTGTTTCATCCTCAGGTTTTAGCATCAAAGCTGTGCCATTCCAGAACGCCATATTAAACGTCAAGGAACTGGGAGGTAAGCCGACTCCTCTTTGTTTTTTTAGAGCTCTTATTTTATTTTGTAGTGTCAAGTGTTTTCAGCAGGAATTATATGGCGCATCTCACAGTCCAGTGATGCATTGGGAGGGGAACATAAAGAAATCAAATGCTGCTGAAACGCAGATTTGATGTTTGTTTTAAGAACTGTGAAGAAATCACCCCTTCAAGGCAAACGATGGAAAGAAATCTAAGGAAACTAAATTACACAAAAGCTCTAAAAAAAACATCTTGACAAAGGAATCTATGTATGTTGGTTATTTCAGCATATACAGCTGTTCCAGCAGGTGGAAAATCACCGCACTGTATTTAAGTCTGCTGTTCTCCACCTAAAGACTGAATCACACTTTTGCGTCATCCACAGGCATGCAGTATGCTTAGGTGCATATATGGGCATCACTACATTTGAAATTTGAACCCAGATCTACTCACATTAACCAAGCCGGACTGTTAGTTTTACAGTTTTCTTAATTACTGAACGCTTTAGTTAATAGACTGTCGTGCTGGGATAAACTGGTATTTAACATCTGTAATCCACTCTCAAAGCCTAATGCATGCCTTTGGCACCCAATTAAGGCTTAAATGGGCTGCGTTCTATAACATGACTTGACACACTAGCTTGAATGTACAGTTTATGGGTAACGTACATAATAAAACGCAAATGCCCTTCTTTCTGTCACGGGTGTGCATTTGAAACTGCGGGTGACTCACATGTGACCAATTACATATTCCTTCCAGTTTACTAAATTTTAAGAAACTTGCGGCAGTCGGTTTTGTGTTGAATTTGCTCCTTTTAAATGTATGTTTGTGTTTGTCTTTAAAGATGTGTTGCTGAGAAGCTTCCTCTAACAACAGGAGCAGGCGTCCTGAAAAACTGTTTACCATTACAATAACACTGTAAAACTCTTGGGATCGCATGTCCATGTGTGAGAAGGCGAAATATACTATGATGTGGCCACAATATGCGCGCACAGTAGGGTGCAATGTGGAGGAGTGCAGCGGGTGGACAGAAGACAATATATCACAGTAATTAAAGACATTAACACGGCAGACAATACGTATCATGATATTTGACACAGACAGAATCACTGCTGGGATTTTTATGCATATATCACATACCCACACTGCACTACATCAAATTGGACATGATTAATTTAGCTCACATTGTTGAGCTGTTTTTCGTCTGTTCTTTGTTACCAAATCCATAATATGTGTAGACTGGTATATTGCGTATCACAATAACATCATGAAAATGACAAAATATTATTATATACCTCACCCTTAACGGTGTGAAGTGTGTCAACAGTTCCCCTATAGAAGGTTTTAGTGAGAATAGAGCTGGATGATATAGACAACAAACCAGTATTTTAATTTTGCTGATACATATTGCGATTACATTTACTTTCTAGGTACTGAGGCTCATATCAGCACTTTTTTGGACCTTCTGCATTATGAATATTGTAGAGACTGATATTGTGATTAGCAGGTTATATATTGTGAAAACCTACACCACTATCTCTTCATCAATGAATTTTCATTTTCTGTTTTTTTTTTTTTTGTTGGCGACAATATTTCGCTGCAGCCTTAATGAATCAAATGTTAATTTCATACGCATTGCAGATTCAAATACAGTTGCGCCAAAGCACACTCTCTTCAAACCATGGTGTTTATTATCAGTTAGCCTCCCTGAGCTAATGTTCCTTTTGCTATGCTGCTTACGGGGGTAAAATTTAATAATCAAGTGGACATTTCCACCACCACGAGGGGACATTTCCTGTGTTCCACCTCTGTGTTCCACCAACCCAGCAAACCCATGGTTTCATTCAGGGGCATATTTATCCACTCCTAAAACTTCAGATCAGTTCTAAACACTGCTAATGATACAGTAAAAAATGAGAAGAATGAAATGTGCTCGAAAGAGAAAGTCTTTAACCTTACAAAATCTTTTCATTGCATCAACTGACACTTAAAAAAAAAGAAAAAAAAGTAAAGAAAAAAGAAAAGTAAACCTTACTTGCCAAAAACTGCAAGCATATGTCAAGTCTTGCTTGCCTTTAGTTGATGTCAAAGCCCCTTCAGCATTTAATTATACACTGCAGCTGTAAACGTTAGCTCGTCTGAGCGTGTTTAGTCTGAGAGTAGTGGAGAAGCGTAAGATACTGCTTAAAGGTTTTGACTTTAATAAAGTCAACAGATTAAAATGTATATCTGTATATAAATAAGTGTGTATTAAATGCTTTCCTGCAGATGCATGCATATTTCATAACATAAGACACATTTGTATCAGTCCCACACATGGGAAACAATAGAAAAAAACTATACAGTGCAATGTTATAGTATTAACAAACTGTGCAATACTAATAATCTAAAATTTCAAATATGGATGTTTGTGTGTATTGAAATATTATTAATTCTGGGCAACCGTAAAAATGTAATACAATATGCAAAATTAAATAAGTAATTCAAAATAATGTATTGCGCACTTTAAAAAAAAAAAGTGCTACTATATGAACAAAAGTGCAATAACCTTTGGTTTGCCAACACTTTAAACTAATAACACAGTTACACATGTCATTATAGCAGCTGCAAATTAATGAACAAAAGTAATGGGACGCCTTATCCTGGCGAAAACCAGCAAAAACGTGGAGCTGCCCAAAAAAGCAATGAACTTAAAAAATAAAAGGATAAAAAATAAAAACCTGCTGTAACTCGCGATGAAATAATTGCCTGCATTGACTACAGTAGGGGAAGTGGAAGTAATTATTTGGTCCCCTACTGAATTTGTAAGTTTTCTGACTTACAACAGAATCTAATTTATGAGGTTGTTTCATTTTCATGGGTAATGACAGAATATCAATCAAAAATCAAGAAAAAACAGGTTACATGGAAGTTACAAATTGTTTTGCATTTCACTGAGTGAAATAAGTATTTGATACCCAAGCAAAACACGACTTAGCACTGGATGGAGAAACCCTTGTTTTTTGTTGGCAAGCACAGCCGTGATGTTTCTTGTAGACAGCCACCAGGTTTGCACACATCCCACTACTTGTTACAGAAACTCTCTAAATCCTGCTTAGCAACTCAAAGCTTTAGCTCCTCCGCTGAGTTTCTATAGGATTGAGGTCTGGAAACATGCTTCTTCTTTAGCCAATCCTTTGCTATATTGGGAGTATGTTTTGGGTCACTGTCATGCTGGATGACCATCAACCAACCATCTTCAGTTTTCTGACTGAGGGAAGGAGGTTCTTGTCCAAGATTTTATGGTACATGGCCCCATCAATTGGCGCCTCAATGCGGTGAAGTCATCCTTTTCATTTAGTGGAAAAACACCAGCAACCATAATGATTCCACCTCCATGCTTGACTGTGGGGATGGTGTTTTTCAGGTCATACTCAGCATTTCTCTTCCTCCAAACACAGCGGGTCGAGTTGATGCCAAAAATGATTTTGGTCTCATCTGACCACAACCCCTTATTCCAAGCCTTCCCATATCATTTAGATCTTTTTTTTTTAATGCATTTTCTAAATTAAGAAAAATGTACTAATTTTGTAGCATATCTGAAATGTAAATTCAGCTATATTTCCACATAAAATATAACTATAAAGGTTTTATATTGCCATGAGAACAAAATAATGCTTTTGGGAGGCTAATGCTGTTCTCAGAGCAGGGGCAAACCGGGACTAAAACACAGCCTGGACTTTCTTCACGAGGTTGGAGAGGTTTTGCGGCTCGGGCGAGAAAACAGGCCAATGGTCTCAGGCCAATGGTTTCAAGTCTGCCCCAACTCATCTTGAGTGTTTCTCTTGTTTTTCATTTTGTTCTTCTTAAAGCCCAGTAGTTATATTACTGTAAATTAAATTAAAAGAGGCTTTGAGTTCAGTCGCCGTCCAGCGTCTGCTTTTACCAGCGGCTTTCTACAATACAGTGTACATATATACAAAAACATACATACATTGAGTATATTTATGGCACAGTTCACTCAAAATAGCCAATTACTGGCTATTTATCTGTTTATGCAACTAAAACAAACTTATAGGAGTTTGTTTTAGTTGCATAAAAGGTTGTAGTTGAATGATGAATATACAGGATTCTTTTTTAGATGATCAAAGTCAGGATTGTGTTTGCTATCAGTCTATTTAAAAAAATGAAAAATTATTTTTATGTTTGAGAGAGACAATAGGACTTTTACTAAGTAAGAGACCTATATACAGTTATCTGTGTTTCAGGGTACAACTAAGGGTTGGATACTTGCCTCTGAACCATTAGATCATGGGTTCGAATCCTACCTTCAGCAACACCACTGGGTCCCTGAGCAAAACCCTTAAACCCAAGTTGCTCCAGGGAGACTGTCCCCTGTAGTTAGGGAATGGAAGTGGCTTTGGATAAAGCGTCTGCTAAATGCTGTAAATGTAAAAGATGGCAGACATTTTTAAAACAAAACACAATTCTCTATTTGATGGAAAAGGTACCTGTGACCTGGTAATAATCCTTCCTCGCAGAGTTTCTCCTGGTTGAAATGTCAGAGTGCACATCATTCTTCGGTTTTCCCTTTTCATCCACTCTTGAAAGCGTTTCCTCAGATGAATTCATCACTGTGTCAGAGGGCAATGGAGCAACCCCCCACCCCCAAACCCCCCCATCCACAGGAGCGTTAACCCTGAAACCACCGCTGAGGGCTCGTATCATGCTTTATTGATGAAGAAGGCAAGCTATCCTGGCTCTCCTCCTCTGTCTGGATTTAGCGGGAGTTAGACCAGTTCTGCCTCAGTTTCAGACGTGATTCAGGTGGAGTTTGTGCTCTTCAGCCCTCATCTGCAGATGTCAGAGCCTGCTGGGGGAGAGAACATTTTATAGTGATCTCAAATTGTTTAATGGAATGTTTCTTTACTCAATAGAATGTCTCCAAAACCTGATACAAAATACCTTAACAAATACACTAGGAGCTTCTTCAAAACATGGGTTGTGTTCCCATGGGAAAATCCAAAGTGTGATTGCATGGCTACTGTAAAACCAGGGTTTGGCAACAAAAAAGCTTGTGTTAAAAATACATTCTATTCACAATGGGGGTATCTAACCAGAGCCTTTCCTGACTTTCTTCATTCAGCGCCACGTTTTACCACTTAACCACCAAAGGGGCATTAACTCGTTGTCTATTACCAAGCTGCATACGGTTAAGAGCAGCTGAAAACAAGTGTAGTGAATAGCTCTTGCTTGAAAAATAGTGGGAAATGTGCACAAAGTGCTGATTGGCTTTATAAAACCACAACAAACTTTTAATAACTTAACAAACAAAACAAAAGTTTAATAACTTAACCCAGTTTTTAGTGTGCTGTTTATAAACCTGTTGTTTCTTCAGCTCCACAAGATGGATTTGTTGATCCGTGTTTTGTTGCTTTTCTGCAAAATGCCCTGATGCCCATCCAGTCTCTGTGCCATATATTACGGAGACGTAAATGCTCTGTCTGATCAAAAATCTGTACATGAAAATTATGTTGCTTCATCTGTAGCAATGTCATGTGCAATCATTGTCCCATGCAAATTTTGCTATATAGCCTGTTGGCTTGATTTGGCTGATGTTTAAATCTCAAGTTTAGTTTATTTGCATTGAAGACCAAGTAATGATATTGCAGTGCTGACTAATAGAATGCACTGAAAATTCGATGTACTCAGAAAGGTATATTAAGTAATTTAAGTAATAAATTAAGTAATGTATTACTGGAACACTTTTTTGCCCACCTCAAATGGCTCCTGTTAAATTCGGTCACCTTATAAATCTACTAAGATTAGTTGTTTTCATACATCATTCGGACCTGTACACGGTGAGGGTCAGGTTTTGCCCGTCCTGTTTTTGGGGCCTGAGAGATGTTGTGAAGCAGCCAGGCTGTGTGGTGGAGAGGGTTTTTGTGTGTGTGTTGGGGGGGGTTGTATCAAAGCGGCTCCCCGTCTGTGTGCATTTCCCATCAGTGTCATGACGACGCCCTGTGCGATCTGTGGGGGTTGACAGACCCGGCACGCCAGCGAAGAAGCTCCACATGCTGTCGTTTACCATCTCAAAAACAGCCATCTGAAAGCATTTAGCACACACACACACACTGTTTCTCAGTACCCAGCTCATGATTTAATGAGTTCTGTGGCAAAATGTTTTTCTTGTATTATCACTCATGATTATATTGCTAGGAAATTGTTGATAGACTTGCCCCATTCACTCCTGGCTTAGCGCATCTGTTTTAGAGTCGGAAATGAAAATTTACCACCAAGACCGTTTATCTCCCCAGGACCTCTCGGCTGTGTTTGAGGTGGGTCGGTACCAGTAGATGGCAGCATTGAGCAAAGCCACAGCGTTTTCTGGGGCAACGTGTTAGTGATGGGATGATTGAACATATGTTTTGGAGAACTGTGCTTATCTTACAATTCATTCTACAGTGGTTGGAAAACAGTGACTGTGGGGGGAGGGGTTGTGTTAAATGACATTTTAGGAGAAAGCAACGTCAAAGCTGTCAGAGATGCTCAGACGCCCTAATAACGAGTGTTCCCACGTTGCTGGAACGGAAGTGTGGGATTGGTTTTAGTTCAAATTGAATGCGAGACTCCTTAACTGACATCAAATCCTCAAGCCAGAGCGCCATGGTTGCTGCCACAGTTTATCGCTTGACAGTTGTGGTGGAAACAGACAAATAGTAACAGTTCATGGAGAAATATATGATCAGTCACAGATTTTGGGAGAGCCCCTATTTAATATGACGCTTCTAAGTGGTCCCAGGATGTTTTTTTTTTTTTTTCACTTTTAAAGTTTCTTATTCTTTCTCCAATTCAACACAGAATTTAGCATTTAGACCCAGTTTGGAACATTGCAGGACGTTTTTACTGCCAATAATCTGGCATGAGGCATGGGGAAGAGCTCAATTTGTGGTGTGACAGAAACTCTCAAGGGCCCAAAATGCTTCTGTCCAGCATCTTTAGCAGTCAGAGGACACGCAAAACTCAAAGGATGCTGTTACGTAACCTCAGCTCAGTTTTAAAGGGAGTGCAGTGGTGGTTAATGAACTTAAATAAGTTTAAGGCTGATTAATCAGGTCATTGTGTCTTTTATAAATCAATTAACTGTGTAGAGAGCATTTGTTTTTACCAACAGGCCTTCTACACTTTTCTCTGAAATATGTTTTCCATTGCCGTAACAATTAAGGAACACAAAATCGAATGGTTCTATTCTTACATACGTAGTTTAATTATGTAAATAGGTTACACTGTTAATGCTACTACTACATCTAAAAATAATACTAGTAAAAAAGATCAGTTAAGTAGTTTCTATGATGTACTGTTGTCTCTGCCAAGTGGATTTTCCATCTTTTCATCACGTATAGTAAGACATCTTTAAATAATATTCGGTGACACAATTATTTCCAGTCATTTTTAATTTGACATGTTGTAATGTTTAATGTAGCCTCTCAACGTAGCTTATCTTGACTGCAAAATCATGCAGTTTAAAAAACACTACAAGAATATTTCTGTATTTGGCCAATTATCCATGTTGGTGTTTTCCGGTATGATTTGATCCAGTCCAAAAACAGGACATTTGTTTACTGTGTGTGACCAAGTTTTGCAAGGTAAATCAGTATTTTTGTAATGTTAGTTATTTTAGGGTTAAATATTGTATGATGTATGTAAACTATGTATTTGTTAAACATATATGTTCAGTAATGTTATACGATGGCCCACAGGTTAAAAAACACTGTGGCTGAATGCTGAAAGACATTTCAGAAAGGAAGATTCAAATTTAAAACCAACTAGAATATATATCACTGTTCTCTATTATTTTAATGTAATCTCGGCTCTAACACACCTGACTCAACTTGTCATCGTAATAAAAACCCCAGATGGAGTGACTTGATCAGTTTAACCACTTTCCCAATCCGTCGACCAAAAAATGCCAAGACAGCAGATGAGTGTGAAGGATGTCAATGACATCCTGTTCACTGGTCTAAATTAGCTTTCTTAACAGTTTTTGGCAAGAGTCCTTTAAAGAAAATCTGGTAAACTCATAAATCAATGCAACAACCAGATTAAGAGTACTGGTCTGGAGGCATTTTGTGGGGCCAGCTGTCACTTTATGTGAAGAAGATGAGACATACCAAGCAAGCTTGTAATTAATGCAGTGCGTTCTCTGTTCTGAGCGCTTGGAGGGATGGCATGTAGAGGCGCTCTGGGCCCCGTTTCTTCACGGTTTAGGGTACGGGCTCCCCCTCGGTGACTCATTCTAACCAAAGCCATGCTGCGTCTGTACGTCTTGGTGGCCACATTTTTGTACCCCCCAAAATTGCTCCGCACAAGAGAAACCATATGTTGACTGTAAAAGCAGACCCATTTGAACTGTGCTGTAGACTGGCCATCACAAGAAACCATTTTAATACACTCTCAGGGTCGACTTTAAAGAAAACACTACCGCGGTGAGTGTCTTTTCCTTTTGGACCCCCTTCCCCCTTCACCCCTCAGCCCCCTTACAGGCCCCCCTGAGCAGAGACAGAAGTTGGCATGTAGGCTTGAAGTCATAAAAATACATAATGCACGGTCCACAATGATTTTGTGAAAAGGCCAGTCTGGGGGTCCTCTCTCAATACATTCCAGCCCTACTCAAACTGGAGCTGTGTTGAAATCCTGTCCGCTCCTCCTCCCACCATCTCAGCTGCCAAACTTGCTAGTGGTGAAGCATTTTTCTTTCAGGTTGGAGCACAATTTGATTTATGTTCCATTGATCACCAGTGTATCCATTGTGATGGATGGTGTTACTCAGGTGACACCTAAATGTTAGTCTCATGTGTGGCAGAAATGGGGCTCATTAAAGTCGTATAATTAAATAACTGCAGAGATATGTACCCCACACACACACAGGCGCATTGAATGCATGTCATTGTCAGCCTCAGTCGGGCCACCGTACGCTGAAAATGATTATGACTGTAGTAGTAATAATAACTTGAAATGGCTCTCTCAGTACTTCGCAGTAGGTTGACCAATGCTGCCGCAGTGTTGTTTGTCTAACTCATTAGCATTAAAGCTTTTTTTCTTCCCGGTTGGGGCACAATTTGATTTATGGTCACCGGTAAATCTGAGGCTAAATGTTATGGCTTCCTCGCTGAGATCATGTCAGTGTGAATGTATCTGTTTGTCTGGCTTTCAGGAGCCGACTCCATTAAGAAGTACTGGAGCCGGTACTACCAGGGCTCTCAGGGAGTGGTGTTTGTGCTGGACAGCGCCTCATCAGACGAAGACCTGGAAGTGGCCCGGACGGAGCTCCATTCGGCCCTGCAGCACCCTCAACTCTGCACGCTGCCTTTCCTCATACTGGCCAACCATCAGGACAAACCAGCTGCCCGTTCTGTACAAGAGGTAATCTGCAGCTCATAGACCTGCCACATTAAGATAACAGAACACTTTACTAGTCCCATGAATGCAAAATTTGCAAAAATTCTGTCCACAGTGTGATCTCGTACATGCATCTCTCCTTACTCTTTATATTCAGCCCACTGCGTTTTACCACTTAACCACCAATTGGGACAACGATGATTGGCAGTGCAAAACAATGTGGATGTCACATCACCTGATGGTACAGTTTCCTCTTGCATAGGGCACCAAGCTTGCCAAGCCTGGAAGGTATGGAAGGAGCTAAAATTGTGCATGCCAATATTTGGTCGATTGCAGCTGGCAAAATTACCAAAATTACTGTAGAACCTGCTCATCCTCAGAATAAACCTATTTCTCCTAAAATAATAGGTCTGGAGTTAACACCCACTTGTTGCAGCACATTCTCTTTTTAGAAGGCTTTTTAGATGTTGGAACATGGTTGTAAGAATTTGACTGTATTCAACTTGACATTGGACATAATGACCTATGGCTCATTTCTGGCAGACATGGGGAACCTTAAAGTAGCTGGATTCAGTAATCAGAAGAGCTTTCTGCATTTTCTTTGGGAATGTAGTCTGTATACACAGTAATGTATATAGACGAGCACAGAAAAACTTTCAAAATAAGAGTAAAAAACCCACACACAGCACATTGACTGCATGTCCACCTCGGTAGGACCACCCCGCTTTGTCTGAATTCAGATGATTGTTTATGATAACAGTAGTAGTAATACTACTACTACTACAGTGGGGCAAAAAAGTATTTAGTCAGTCACCAATTGTGCAAGTTCTCCCACTTAAAAAGATGAGAGAGGCCTG
>JBBMFX010053730.1:0-11109 GCA_037832545.1 Rhabdalestes septentrionalis
CGTCGAGGGAGCCTTTGTCCCATTAGATACTCCATCTGGAGAACATGTGAACAACAAGCGCAACTATCTTTAACAGGATAAGGAACACATATAAACATATTTAACCAAAATATGAGCTTACATGATTTCCTGGTGATGCAGTTTTGTGTTTCTTGACAACCTAGCTTGAAAGGTATATTTATTTACCTATATGTCCGGCACTATAGGTCAAATAGCCCGTCGGTTACTTGTTATTAATTATCAGTGATTTCTCCAATCAACTAAGTTTTGCGAGTATTATTTGTATTTTAAAAATAATCATGGTGTGATGTATGTGATATATATTTGAATTTTATATATACAATTTTCCTTCACATGAAAACATTTTTTTAAACATGCGCTGCTGCTCGCTCCTGCTTATGAAAGAAGCAGCGTGTGCGCACATTGTGAACTCTTCCATATCCCAAAACATCAGGCGTCCATATGATAGCCTTTGAACAATGAGCGAATGATTACTAACCAGGTTTTTTCTGGTCAGTGGCGAAATGACTTTCACTTCTCACAGAGCACAAAGCCATCTGCCATCTTGACAATATACATTTCTGCCGGAAAAAAGAACAATGCGCTCACACAAAATAGCAACGTTGGGTTGTGCAAGTAGCAAAAGCACGGTGCGCCGTGTGCATTATCGGGCCCCATGTGTTTGTTCAGACAATTTGAAATATGTGTGATCAGACAGTCTGTGTGGGTGACATGTGTACAGAATGTTCAGTTATTTAACAGATGGCCTTGGGGAAAAAGATCCTTTTAAATTGGATTCTTCATCAGTGCATTCAGTGGTAATGTGAAGGGCAGAAGCTCCAACAGCCCAAGTGGTGGGTGCGTGGGATCTTTTATAATCTTAATGGATCTGCTGTTGCTGTTTGAGTGGTGTAGTTCTTGTATAGATGGAAAGGAGGTCCCAGTGATTTTCTCCGCCATCCTGACCACTGTTCAAAGTATCTTCTGTTCAGCGGCTGTGCAGCTACTATGCCAGACTGAGATGCTGCTGGTCAGTATAACTTCTATAGTGCCTCTGTAGAAAGGACAGGAGAATGTAGGTATGTTCTTTTCTGAGGAAATGTAGTCGCTTGTGTGCCCTCTTGGCAATATAAGTGTTATTTGTGGTCCATGTCAGGCCATCTGTGATATGGAACCCCAGAAATTAGTGCCTGATGTGGCATGTGCTTTCTCCTGAAGTCAACAATAATCTCTTGTTTTGTTGACATTCAGGGTCAGGTTGTCATTTTCCACTCCAGGCAATGAGTTGGGTAGTAACTTCCTCTCTGTATGAGAAGTCATCATTATTGCTGATGAGGCCCACTGCTGTTGTGTCATCTGTGAATTTTATGAAAGGAACATGACATAAGCTATGAAAGCACTTTCATAATGAATGTAATTGTAACCAGTTTTATAACGTATGTAATTGCACATATCCATTTATAATGAAAAAGTCTTTAAAAATCTCCAGCACTAACTATGATAAGGATTAGTGGCTAAGATGTGGAATGATATATGGATGGATGGAACAGTATAACATAATGTGTATTTACATATAAATGCCATCGCAAAGACCACAATGGATGGATAGATACAAGAATATTTACTTAAACTTCACAACTACAATCCATCTGTGAAAATGAACATGATAGAAATTGTTACATAGTTGCTGCATGCCGTATTAATGAGTTGTTACATAGCTATTACATAGTTATTTGATATATACATATAGATTTTGTGATATATGATTTGCTGTTGGATATTATGATGGCCTTTCCGGGTAATGAACTTCCTTATTTGGCTTCATCTCAAAACCCTACAGACAGTATTTTCATGTCCTCAGAAATCAGTCTATTTATTAAAATAGAAATTGAGAAGGTCATCCCATTCTTGCTTCCCCTTTTCTTTTATTTAGGAACATTTCTAGACACTTGCGGTACCACACAATTTACTTACCTCTGCATAGTTTCCATGGAGACAAGCAATATTTTCTATAATTCTAAAGCAATAACAGTCTATTTAGAAATACCCTTGCCAAACCTATTACAGCAGTGGAGCTGGAAAACTTTCCCTCAAAGCATAATGACAAATTTCCCTCTGAGAGCTCAGTTATAATTGTATCTGATTTTAAGGGGAACTGCTGAGTTAAGTGCTTTAGGTCTCATTTTCCATCGTGCTTGCTTTTGTGGCAACAGAAAATAATGCTAACTCTTACCCTGCTTAAAATACCATTACACCAAGCAAAGAGGGTAAAAGTGCTACTCTTATTTAAATTCCTTTTTTCTTTCTATTTTTGTTGTATTATTCAAATTCCATTTAAATGAAGGTTTTTTTTTCCCATGAGCCTGACTACAGTGATGTTAGACATGGCAACAGTAGCTGGAAATTGTGATTCTTTTTTAAATTCTCTAACTCTGTCCTTGCTCTGTGTGCCCTTCATTACCTACTCGCTAATTTTGTACATTCCTAAAAATAAAGGCTCTTGGCTTGGAAGTAGAGAACATTTGTGTTATGTGAGGGTTCTTCACACTTAAAAAACCTTTAAGAGACCTGTATTTATTTTATTTTGATTTTTTTCCAATTTTATTCCCAATTACATGGTGTGTAATGTGATTGGGGAGAGGAAATACCACCCTACCCACCCAGAGAGAGAGAGGACAGTTATGCTTAGTTATGGGAGAAGGGGAGGAACACCATAACCCCTAGAGAGAGAAAGAGGACAGTTATACTGAGTGATGGGGGAGGGAGGACCACCCTACCCACCCAGAGGGACAGAAGAAAGTTGTGTTAAGTGATGGTGGAGAGGGAGGGCTGCCCTACCCACCCAGAGAGAGAGGACAGCAAAAAATGAGTGATGAGAAGAATCGCCACCCTTCCCACCCATAGAGAGGAAAGATATGCCTTTTTATGTAGTTAGAGAAGGAGAGTGACCCTGCCCAGAGAGAGAGCGAGAGAAAGAGAGAGAGAGAGAGAGAGAGAGAGAGAGAGAGAGAGACAGAGAGAGAGAGAGAGAGAGAGAGAGAGAGAGAGAGAGAGAGAGAGAGCAACAAAAAATGAGTGATGGGAAGGAGGAGGACTGCCCTACCCACCCAGAGAGAGACAGTACAGTTATCCCGAGTGTTGGGGAGGGGAGGACCACCATACCCACTCAGGGAGAAAGGACAGTTATTCTGAGTGATGAGAGAAGGAGGAGGTCCACCCTACCCACCCAGAGATCACAAAGCCACATTTTTTAACGGTATACACTTCAAGCACCCAGTTATCTTAAACCCTTGCATGTGACCAGAGTTTTATGATTACATATCACCACAGTATTCACAACAATTGACAAAATACATGCCCAGTGTACATCACCTACTTTGTGCTTTTCCAGTGGAAGATATACCTCTTCTGGGTTTTGTGTTCAGGAGTGTGAATTTCATATTTGATGCCCAGTGCGTGGCAACTAAACCGTGTGCCTGCCTGACACCAGGGATCATAGCAGAGGGGCCAAGGGGCAGCTGTCTGCCTGATGACATAGAGGGGGTATGGGAAGGTGTATTAACTATAACTCTCCCTCTCTCTCCCTCTCTCTCTTTCTTGCCCTCCCCACTCTGTATGACACCATGACTGGGAGGTCTGCTTGTGTGCCTCTCTTCAGCTGAGATTACATGGCTTACATTCCTATTGATGCATGCACTCAGCCCCAGCGCTTGGCCCCCGAATAGAGGGGGCCCTCTAAACTGCATCAAAGCAAAATCCTGAGGTTTCTTCACTGGCTCTCACTCCTGCTCTCTGGGCCGCCTGGCTAAAGTTCACTGCTTTAGGAATGCAGAAATAAAGTTAAGGCTGTTGTAAGATTGGAGTGGGTTATGTTTGATGTCAGTCTCTCTACCCTGTCTGCAGTATGCAGCCACATCTTGAATTATACATGGATAAATCTTCATGCTCACAGTGATTTGCTATTGGACAAACTATAGACTTTCTGTTTTATTTTCTGCATATTTAGTTTTACACCTGATGCATCTGTCTAGACATGTTTATGAAACCCAGAAAACCTTAACCCCCCTTTAGAGAAAGATGTTTGTTTTTGACATTTACCACTGCACCACAGTTCTATCAAGGTTAACGTTGAATAGACGCTGAAAACCATGCCTGGGCACATCCATCGCTGGTCAAAAAAAAAAAAAAAAGAAAGATGAGAATGTCAGTGGAGGAGTCCAATAGAGCGTTGTTCAAACCACTCAACTTGGAAGTTCTTAAAAGAACCAGGAATTGGTTCCTTGATTACATCAACCTAATAACATCTCTTGGCACCTGTATTTTTTAGGTGCATACTGGAGATGTGGCAAATGAAAGATGGAATAAAAATTTCCCCTACAATGTAATTGTAATCTAATCTCATGGCATCTACCCACTCCAGCTCATCAGCAGTCATCCATCCCTGCAGACTTTCCCCCATATTTGTTTTAGAGTCTGGTATTTGCTTGTGGCCCCTGACACTGAGGGAGAATTATACACATCAATTGAGACTGTTTTTTTATTATTTTATTATTTTTATTGTCACATTTGACAGGTTGACCGGCTAGAAAATCGGCTCCAGTGTAAAATACCATAAAAAAATACGAAGTGCTTTTGGTAAATCAGATTTTTGAATGCCATTAGAACTGCATGCACATGGATCCTGTTAAATAAATGTGTATAAATGTGGACAGTATGCACAAAATCTGACTTTTAGTTGAAAAGTAATTAATTGTCCATTCCAGTCAAAGCAAGTGCCCATCCTTTTTTTAACGTCCCTTTCCACATTTCATCGGATGCCCAAATTAGAGTGACGGACCATTAAGCAATGTATAAGAATGTCCACTTTACTGATTTACCATCTACATCCTTGTAGTTGAATTGTTGTCAACATCATGGTTTCAGTAGATGCTACACATCCAACTTAACCAGACAGAATATGCTTGACGAAAGATGCATAGTTGATGCAGCCATTGGCATCCTCTTGTCCCGCCATCAGTCGATCAACCTCATCCTCAGTCATCCTTTCTCCCAGAGTAGCCAGAACGTGCCTCAGTTCTGCCCCCATGATGGTGCCATTGCCTTCCTTGTCGAAGACCCGCAGACCCTCCACAAAGTCCTCAAAGTTGCCCTGATCTTTGGACCGGGAGATGTGCTGGAGCATGGGCAGGAAGGTCTCGAAGTCCACCAGCTTTGTGCTCATTTCCTCTGGCCGGGGTTTCCCCAGAACCTTCAGTACGTCTGCATTGGTGGGGTTTTGACCGAGGGCCCTCATCACGTCTCCACATTGAGCATAAGTAATCTTCATCTCGCCCTTGGGTGTGCGGTCAAACAGCTGAAATGCTTCCTTGAACTCCTCGATCTGGTCAGCGGAGTATTCCAGAGTGATGCTCTTGGGGTCGAAGTCAGGCTCCTTAGGAGGCTCAGGTTCTGCTGGAGGTGCCGGTTTGGCCACTGGGGCTGGGCTGGCATCCTTTTTTGGCTCTGGCTTCTTGGGCTCCGGCTTCTTAACTTCTGCTTTCTTGGGGGCCATAGTGCTGTGGACAAGAGAAGCCTCCGGGTTGAGGGTCAGAAACCAGAGAGAGGGGGTCAGGCAATAGGTGGAAGCTCAGGGCACAGAGGTAGAAATTGTCTGTCAAAGCTTTTATATCATCCTGCCCCAGGGAGGAGAGATCAGGCCCACGAGTCTGGCCAATGGCACACTATAAAAGGAAGAAATCCGAAATAGACATGGCTGCACACGGCGCCAACAATGAGCCATTGTCCTCAGCTGTTCTCACAGTTAGTTGACAGAGAGCCCCCACTGCTAGACCAACTGCAAGACTGGGTTTGCTGGGCTTATAATATATGATATGACCATGAGTGGAAATGGAGTGGAAGTGGTTGTTTTTTACATTATGCTGGAACTTGGGCACTTGTTGTATGAAAAATAGATACACAAGAGAGGAAAGAAAAACAAAGCAGTTTAATTTAAGTTCAAAATTGCGTTGCTGGGAAACTGCTATTTTGAAATTCATTTGGCCAATGCTTACTTTATAATGCGGCCTAAGGCAAATCGGTTAAAACTCCAACCCAGTCCTCTTTCCCTCGGTAGACTTCTGTTTTTCTTTCCCACACCTCCTATTTGACAAGTCCATTTTTTTCAGTAATACATCAAATCCATTATCTGAGATAACTTTAATAGCATACATTGAAGGAATAAGAGGTTTGTGCGGCGGCTGGCCCAGAGCATACTGAAGTTATTTACCCCCAAGAAGTGTCAATAATCTTTTCCGACTGACTCTTTAGCTTTGCAATTGCTTTGCCCTTTTATGGTCAACATCAGTGGTTTTCTTCAAGGTTCTGTGCTACTGTATGTATGTGTTCATTAGAAAGCCCACTTGAAACAATTTATCATACTCAACCTCCAGCATCACAGAGACTGCCACTGGTAGCCGATAAGTGCTGTGCAATTGGCAGGGTTATGTAAATTGTGTCTCTTTTAATTTGGGCAATGAGATACTTTTGAATCTTGTCACTACTGTAGAAGCAACATAAAATCCCGGATCATGTTTCATCAGCAAACGACACCTACCGTCACGTATAAAGCAGACTGGACCTTAAACATTCATTATAGGCCATAAAAAAGAGGTGCAATCTGCACATAGTGTGTAGACAGAGTAGTGGCCCATCAAGTGTAACAAGGGTGGAAGTCATCCAGGCACTTTTACCTCATAAAACCTCAGCATCAAACACAGGTAGACATCAAATGTGCTTTTGTTTTTTTGTTTTTTTGGTATTTTTTTTCCTGGCATGTGCCCCAGACATCCAGCCATAAATATTCAAAAAAGTTGCTGTGGATTAGCCTACCTATTTCACATGTAGATGCTGTACACAGAGCGAAGCAGGGGGACAGAGGCTGGCGCAGATGGTGCCAATTTGACAAACCGAACCCACAGGAGATCATGTGACTGAACAGGAAATAATGATATGGTGAAAAGCCTGAGCAGGTTAATCCACAAACCAGAAAAGCAACACTTATGCATAAGTCTGAAATCCGGAACTCTGTGCTGCTTTTTAACGAACTAGTGATTGGATTGCACCAAGCTGCTTTCCACGGTCCTCGGCTTGTGGTTAAAATTTGAACAAGCTGTCAAAGATCTAGAGACTAGAAGCCTAAATCATCAGTATTTAGCACAAACCAGTGTACAAAACCTGGCCAAAACATATTTTTGGCCAAAACATATAATTTATTGGTGTCATGCTACATGCCCTTCAATTTCTCACAAATGTAGGTCCACACTGAATGAAAATCTAGCATCAGAATAACTAAATTTTAAATGTACAGGTGAACCTGGGTGAGATAATGCAGTGCAAGTTATAAAATTTGTTGGTGGGAAAGAAGTATTGCTTATTGTTCATTAACACCACTTTCTTTACATCATTGAAATGTTCACTTTCTCATTTTATACTTGAGTTTGTTAATGGCTCCTTTATTTCAATGCACCTGAAGTAAGGGGCCACACATAAGTTGCAACACAAACTGCAGTAATTTGTATAATTGAGCATTAATTTCAGAGGCATCACGAGTGCATATTGTATTTGCTTGAGGGGAGATTCTGCTTACAAATAGATCTGTTTTACCACTCAATAGTAATAAATAAATATGTATTTGGGTAGGTTTCCTGTGCCTTGATGTTAATGTGTGGACCATTACATTGTCCTTTATTTAGACAACAGGAGGGGCCCTTTTATTAGTAGCCCCTACCACACATTTGCAAGTTGTAGGTTTATAGTGACAGATTGCAGCTCTGTTGAACAGTTTGTCAGATACCCCCAACCACACACCTATTCTATCAGCACAGTGGGGTGGCCACTTTATTAGAACCTTCTCTCTTGGAGCTCCTCCTTGCTGGTTCTTAGATGTTTAGCTCTTCTATTGATGCACAGTTTGTCCTCTAGCCATTCAGCAATGGTCAATTTCTGACCACAAATCCATGGATACTGTGGTAGGCATAGTTAAACCTCAACACACAAAAACACTCACTACCATGCCTTGACAGTATGCTATATATTAAGACATGGTCAGAAATAACTAATTAATAAACCAACAAACAAACCCAAGTCACTGCAGAGACAGGGGATCTTGCGGATACCAGCAGCTCCCAGAGTTGCATAAACGATAAGACTCTTTTTTTATTCGCCCAAGCTGTCTGACTTAAAGCCTTCATAAATATTTATTTTCTGATGGAGAACTCGGCATCCCTTTTGTTCACGTGGAAATGAGTCGTCACTCGGGGAGAGTGCATCCACAAAGGTTGATGGAAGCGCTTTGAGAGGTACTCGGTGTCCTCACAAATCTTTTCTTCACTCGGAGAGGTTAATCAATGTGCAGTCGAGCAAATCAACCACAGCGCTCGATGACAGGGAAAAACGCGCCTGTGGAAAGAAATCATTATAATCAACCTGCTCCTTCGGTGACAAATTGTGACCAAAATGATCCAAAAAGAAAGACCCCTTCCTCCTGTCGCCCGACTGGCCAGCACGATGCACTGAGGGCACGCGAATTGATTTAGAACGTGGTTCAGATGTGGACATTTTTTTATTGGAAATGAATTGAAGAGTGGGTGGCATGAAGGGGGGGTGGGGGGTGCAGGCTTTGAACTCTTCTCTTCTATGGTGCGCCCTCAGTCACCTCTCTTAATTAGCCATTGCATTTTAGGATTGTAGCTGCGCGGGTGGGAACACAATCAATATTGTTTTCCATGAAGGTGCTACAGTGTGTGTTGTGTGTGTGCGTTTGCACAGATGTTGCCATAACAACAAAAATAACCTGTGGATCACTCTTAAAGCAGTGACCACAGGTTATAGCACTTGTGTGCGGGTTTATCTTTGCATTCATGTCTGAATACCTCCTGCACCTCCTGATGCAGAGCATTTTGAAGGTGATTTCCGAACAGTGTGGGCCATCAATATCAGCCATCTCACTTTCCCTTCATATAAACCTTAGTAAAACCTGTTATAACTGACATCCCATTAAAAGTGAAACAGACCTAAACAGTATTTTGTTTTTGCGTTTCTAGTTATTTTAACATCTTGCTCTGACAAACAATAAATAAATCATCACTTATAAAAGTCCCATAACTTTGTCACAGATCACATTTTATGTTTTATTTTATGTTAAATTTAGCAAATGTATAATTTTTTTTAAATGTTGTTGTATTTACATGATCATTCCTTTCTGTTGGTTTCACGCCCCCAACGCAGCCTGTCATCTAAGTACTAGGTGGTATTCGGCTCGGAGCGTGAAGGTATGTTTTAAGGTGTATTTGGTCGTTGAGTGTCTAAGCAACCAAGGTGTGAGTCATGGGGCTTCATTGACTCCATAGCTGGGTTGCCAGATACCTGACGACATGTCTACCTCTCATGTGTTCCCTTTAAGTGATACATGTTTCTTAGTTGATTGTCCCTGTTGTGTTATTGGCTGTGTGTGGAGGTTTGTGGATTTAAATTCCAGCCATGCTTTAGAATCTTTGTGTGGTCGCCCATTTCACACTGTGAAATGAACCTGATATTACCCACCCTCCCAAAAAATACCTAAATCATAAATGTGAACTAGTTCATTTTTTGAGCTGTGAACTTTGTTTAAAATTAGACAAAAATAACTATGAACTAGTTCATTTGTATTCCAATTACTGAACTTTGAACTAGCTCTTTTTCAGTGTGAACTGGCACAACACTGAAGAAAACTAAGATTGTCACTTTGGTTAGCTTGTTCTCTACACCCTGGAAGGGGAATGAAGTAGAGACTACAGAAGAACTGTTCATGGGATCCCAAGGAAGATTCTGCAGCAGAGTCCCCCTTTCTGAGTTTATGGTTTTGGTTTTCTCTGAGTGAAGGCCCTTCGAGATTTTGTGTTTTAACTGCATGAACTGCAACTTCTATTATTAAAACCTTATTTACTTAATAACAGTCTGCTGCGAGTGTATCTGCAGCCTTAACAGTTTGGTTCACTCAAGAAAATTGTCACTAGCAGCCAATCAAAATTAAGCAGCTAGTGAATGCGCATGTGAAGGCCCAATCTTACTCTAATTTTGTAGCTCACATATGAAGGTATGTGGATGCTCTTTACCCAGTTTCAAACACATTCATCTTAAGATGTTGTTACCAAAAACAGTTTTTTTTTCCATATGTTCAAATAAGATTCCTTATTGAAACGCAGTGGTATGTCTATTAAAAATGATCTTTTCTAAAAAATAAAAAAAAATGTAAAGGAAAAGATTACATTGCAAACTATTTTTTTGACTACAAAGAAGCAGAGCTTGTTTAATGACAATGTAGGCGTTTTATATGTTTAATGAAAGTTTTTAAGCAGCTGCCGAATTTTACATTTTTGTTTGGACTTCTATTATGAAGTAGGTGATGGCATTTGTTGTTTTGTATGAGTCACAACTGGGTGTTGTTTAGTGTTGAATGTTTATATTTTGTTTTTGCTGTGGGATTTGTGTTGCATGTATTTAAATGGCTTTTGTTTATGTTTAATTTGTCGTTTCACCTTTACAGTCGGTGGGATTGTTATAATAATCAACATCTACAATTGCACCTCATGACTCTGGCTCACCCTTAATGATGTGACAGAAATAAGGACTCTCACTGTTTACTTTAAGAACAGCTTGCCATGGAGGCTACACTTTAGTCTTGCTCCCATTGTTGCTTGTTCACATGTTGGTGTCATTATTTCAGCCACCAAGAATATTAAAGATTTGTAAATGTATACAAAGCAATCAAAAAACATTATATTTTACTTAAAAATACTACATTACATTTATGATGCAAAAGCCCTCCACAACTTCAGAATTTTAATGGACATGTGTCATGGTTCACAAAATATGTTGAATCAAGACTGTGACTAGTTCTACTGGTAATTGTTTACATATAAAAAACATCCATGTGACGGGTCCCCTGTCCGTGTCCGAGTCCCCGTCCCGTTTGTACCGTTCCTCTTCCCCAGAATATTAGTCGTCCCTTTACTTTTGTCCTCCCTCTATAGGTTCCCTGGTTCCCATCCTAGTGGCGCGCTGTGGTTTGTACTACTCCCCTTTGATTACGCG